>JAGFNQ010003577.1:1259084-1296039 GCA_024364735.1 Boesenbergia rotunda
ACAGAATTAACAGAATTAGTTATCATAAGAAATTTATCTTATAAAGTTCTTATGACTTATTCCGTTATTCTTAGTTTTATTATAACTAACTTTATAATAAAACAAATTCTCTTTCCCTTTTAATTATGGAATAAAATTTGTATAAATTTTCGTATCATGGATAAATCAATTCATAATTGATTTTATAAATTAAAATTAAACCAATTCATGGTTCATTTTAATTTCCATAAAAGAATAAATTTACTACAAATTTCTTTATAAATTTCTTTATATAAATTTCTTTATATATCAATTTATTTATCCATAATTTATAAAACAAATCGCGCTAGATTTATTTTATTAATTAAACCAATTAAATTGGTTTATTCCCTTTTAATGGCCGGCCAACCAAGAGGGTGGACACCTCTTTGGCCGGCCAAACCCAAGCCGTTTCCATCGCGAATTAAACTCATTTAATTCGCCCAATAAGCCTTCAAAAGACTTAGCCATTTTAAGTTTCCGTTGCGCCTCTGATTAACTCAGATTCGACTTATTTCTCTTGATCGAAAAATCCAATTTTCAACTCGTTTTAAATCCCTCGGATTACTCGTAGTGCGTGTGACTAAATAGGCTTTCGATTTATGTTGGCCGTCTATAATCAACTAATTATAGAACGATCATGAGTGGCACCTAGTAGTACATCATGACCCCCAATTAATCGAAAGATCAACGGTTGACCTCAGAAGTAATTCTGAAACCCTTCAGCAGCTCTAATGGATCGTGCCCCATTCCCTTCACCACCTTATACCCACTTGGTTCAGGACATGGTCTGTTTGTGTCAGTCCCCACTAGACTGACTACGTCACATCTAGCCCAAGTAGTGTCTTTCTCGTCCTTTGGATTTCTAATTACTCTCATGTATTTAAGAGACTCGCACTCTAAACATGATATACTCTGGCCAGAGGTTTTGAGTAACAATCCGACGATAGGCCTGGGTATACATCTCCTCGCAAGGAGTGGTGAATCCTTTGTAGGCTGTTCAAACATCTTCGGGCACTTCGGCTTATACCCAATCATCCTGGGTCCACACCTCCTTGGAGATGCTTGCTTAAGATGTTAAAGTATAAGTCTCCATGACCAAGATGACTTGAACACCGCAAGTCAAAGGAACATCGCACTTAAGCTGCAGTAAGAACTTCATTGACATATCTATATAGATAACCATATGAAGTCTTACAGCTAGTCACTCCAATGAACTAGTTCCCTTAACTAGCATCCATGTTTATCTCCGGACATCCCAATGTCACCAGCCAGTGAGAATCAGCTGATTAGAGAATAACCCATGCTAGTCTCCACAGAATTGATAGTGTCCGTATTTATCAATTCATCGACTAGGGATATTTTCAATACTTCACATTTGCACATTTAGAGATAATCACTAGTTGTGATCCCATCACAAATTCTCTTATGCTGTGAGTTGTATTGTGGACATTCAGTAGATGAGTTTAAGTTCCCAATCAAATACATAAACATGTATACTCAAATAGTGAATTATCATTTATTAAAATAAATATTTACAATCATAAGGCGATTGCCTTAGGACACTTCTCTCATATCACTAACAATATTTGCTAAGAATTAAAGGACACATGCTCATGTATCGGAGGTCAGATTATCTGGAGGTGATTGGTTATTCAGACTTTGATTTTGCTGGATGCTTGGATAGCAGGAGGTCCACTTCAGGTTATATCTTCATGCTTGTTGGAGGGACTATATCTTAGAAGAGCATCAAGCAGACACTAATAGCCACTTTTACTATGGAAGCAGAGTTGGTAGCATACTACGAAGCATTTAATCATAGGATTTGGCTGCGGAACTTCATCACAGCATTGCATATCGTTGATAGCATTGACAGCCCACTGAGAATCTACTGCGATAATAAAGCCGTAGAACTTTATGTTGGTGCAGAATGCACCCAAGTCAAACCTGTGTTTTGATAATGGCAACATAGGTCAAAAGTTAAGTCTTACTTGTTTTCTAACAAGTTACTCTAGTGTGCAAGAAAAGCCCTAGCTAAGGACTGCTAGGCACTGGCGAAGGAATGCCAGGGTAAAAAGACCTAGCGAAGGACTGCTAGGCACTGGCGAAGGAATGCCAGGGACAAAAGCCCTAGCGAAGGACTGCTAGGCACCAGGCGAAGGACAGCCTGGGACTGAAGCCCTAGCGAAGGAATGCTAGGCACCGAGCGAAGGGCAGCTCGGCATCCAAGACCTGACAAAGGATCGTCAGGCAAAAGTCCAACCAGAGGAACGGTTGGCATCAGGTAAACTCTCCCGAGAGGAGTAGGTGAGGACGCGTTCCCCGTCGAGGGAACAGTAGGCGTCGGTTCGACCTAGGGCTCCATTTAGGAGACCAAAGTCAGAACCAAGATAGCTAAGGCTGTATAAACAAATATTTTATTACTTTATTGTGTTTTGGACTAACCCTGGATGCAGGACCAAAGGAAGGAGTGTCTGCAGCTCAGATAGCCTCAAAGGAATGAGGTAGTGGCTGAGTAGGGCGCCCGGAGTGTCCCGGGCGCCCCCAAGGTGCATACAAAACAAGTAAAGAGAAAAAGGGTTCGAACAGATGCTGGGCCGGGCGCCCCCGTGCTCCCGGGCGCCCCCATGCGCATGCCTCGAACCAGAAGCCATTGAAGCCAAGCAGATAACGCTTGACCCGGTCAATCCGGGCGCCCCGAGCGCTCCGAGCGCCCCGGTCAAAGCGGATCCAGAGGATAGACACTGACCGAGACCTTTGCGGATCAAAGGCCACGTGGGGGGCGCCCCCGACGTCCCGGGCGCCCCCAGGCCCTATATAAAGGACCCTCGACCAAGGCTTCATGTATCAACTTCGTGAAACGCCTCAAAGCTCTTCTGCTCTCGCGCCTTGCTCCGGAAACTCTCCAAATCGAGTCGACGACGTTCTGCTGCCCCGAAATAATCGATCTACTCCGGACGTCGGTAAAAGAGCTATTTTAAAGTTTACTGTACGTAATTATAATTCTGTAATCTTTTGTAAACCACTTTGTGCCTGATATAAAATTGCCCAAAGTAAACGGTCAACGACCGTGGGCCTTGGAGTAGGAGTCGACACAGGCTCCGAACCAAGTAAAAACGACTGCGTCTCTGTGTTATTTTTTATTTTCCGCTGTGCACTTGCTCTTAATTTTCCGAAAGAAAGAATACCGATATTCACCCCCCTCTATCGGTCCTATCGATCCAACAAGTGGTATCAGAGCGGGGAAGTTCAAACCTGGTGTAACCACCAGTTTGAAATTTTTTTTCGGATTTTTATTTTTATTCCTTTCGAATTTTTCGTTAAATATTTCATTCGATTTTTTTTTTGTTAAGCGAGGTTGGTGCAACACCCCTCGTTATTTAATTTATCCAGCACTACTAATCCAAGACCTAGTCTTGGAAAATTCGTTTTCTGTCAGTTTTCTGTTTCAGATGGCCATGCAAGAGGGATTTAGCACCGCCAGACCTCCACTCTTCAGTGGAGAAGACTTTTCCTACTGGAAAAGCCACATGGAGGTCCACCTGAAAACTCAGGTGGACATGTGGATCATCATCCAGTCCGGTCTGGAGATCCCCAAAAACGCCGAAGGACTTCCTCAAAGCTACACAAAGTGGGACACCGCTCTGAAACGAAAAATCGAAGCCGACGCTAAAGCGACTCAGACTCTTCAATGCGGATTGACGAAAGAAGAGCTGAACCGAGTGGGCCCCTTCAACAGTGCGAAGGAGCTTTGGGCAAAACTGATTGAGCTGCACGAAGGGACATCAGATACTCGGATCAGTAAAAGGGATCTGCTTCTAAACAAACTCTACACTATCAAGATGGCAGACAACGAGACAGCAACCCAGCTCCACGCACGAATCCAAGAATTGATGAACGATCTCCACACAATAGGTCACAAGGTTGAAAACCGTGACTTAATAAGGTATGCCTTAAACGCTTTCCCTAGAAACACCTTGTGGGCATCTATGGTAGATGCATACAAGGTCTCTAGGGATCTTTCAAAAATAAAATTAGATGAATTGTTTTCCGAACTAGAACTGCACGAACAAACTAACACCAATATGGTCGAGAAAGGTATTGCTTTCGTTGCAGGTAAAACTGGAAGGACAACAAAGAAGAAGCCTGAACCCGAACCTGAGTCTAACTCAGACTCAGACTCAGAAGAAGAAGATGGAGATCAAACTAAGCTGGTCCGGCTCGCTCGAAGCTACTACAAGGAGCTGAAGAACCGAACCAACAAACGGAAAACCGGCCGAAGAAAGGACGAACCAGCTGAACCCGCAAACAAGCCCAATGTGACCTGCTACGAGTGCAAGAAAAAGGGCCACTACAAGTCAGAGTGCCCTAACCTAAAGGAGACAAAAAGGACGAGAAGAAAGAAGGCACTGCAAGCAACCTGGGACGAATCTTCCTCAGAAGAAGAAGAAGAGGCACCCCAGTCCAACCTCCTAGCTCTGACCGCCTCAGAAGAAGTCGGAACCGAATCAGAAACAGAACAGGAGGACGGCGAGCTGACCTTCACAGAAGACGGAGAAATTAAGGTAACTGGTTTTAATAGATCTCAATTAAGTGAATTAATTTCATTTCTTTCTCGAGATTTGGCAAAAGCCAAACTCCGAGTCGAGTCCCTCCGACAGGAAGTAAAACTCCTGAAAGAGGGAGCTGACTCTAAACCCTTAACCGAGAAGGTTCAGGAAGGAACTCCTACTCAAGTTGAAAAACTTGAAAAGGAGAACTCCTCCCTGAAAACTCAGGTTAAGGATCTTAGATCAGCTTTAGAACGATTTACATCTGGTTCCAAGGGTCTTGACATGATCCTTGGAAAACAGAAATCAGTTCTAAATCGATCCGGACTGGGCTATAGAACCAAATCCCGGCAAAGATCTTACTTTGCTGTACTGAATCAGTCCAGAGGTAAAATTCAGGCATGGGTACCTAAACTATACCTGAACAAACCGACTGGATCAAATCAGTATTGGATCCCCAAGGACAAGATTCACATCTTGCCTAACCATCACCGTGGCTTTAGTCCAGGGGGAGCCAAACTGAAAACTATATTCATTATTAGATAAAATTGTTATTCTTGATTGCAATATGATTGTTTGCTTGTTTATTTAATTTCTGCAATTTACCATGCTTAGACTTAGGCTAGTTTAAGGACTAAACAAACTTAACTGAAACTTGACAACATAGTATTGGGTGGAGGTGAGATGATAGTACGTTAGGGAAGCCAATTTGGCGGAACTAGCCGAAGCTACCGATCCAAGACCCAAACTAGTTAGACCAGAAATTTTTCAAAGAATTTTTGAAAATGAAATTTCATTAAAAGGCTTTGTCAAGGAAAGGGTGGATGATCCCATAAGGCTACGGCCAAAGAAGGCCTAGTGCCTCGCCAAGACCTGGAAGCCAATTTTTGAAATTCAAATTCAAATTTTCTTTGTCAAATTCGAATCTAACACAAAACTTCAGTTATTTGTAGATTTAAACATCTCTTCAAAAATTTCAAAATTAATTAAGTTTTCAAAATTTAATTGTTTTCAAAATTAATCAAAATTTTCAAAACAGTCTTAACTATCAAAACCTGTCTCACGAAACCTATAAGGCTAACGTGATTGAAAACCCTAGATTTTGGGTGAGACAGACTAGGCAGTGAAACTCAATTTAAGCTATTCCTGACTCTAATTGGATCCAAATCAAGAAAACTCTTTATGTGTAGGAACATAAAGATTTGGACCAATGGATGTTGGATAGCGGTTGCTCCAGACACATGACTGGAGATAAATTGAAGTTCACCAAGCTCAAGTTCAAAAACCTAGGCTCAGTGGCATTTGGCAATAATGCTACACTCAAGGTAATTGGGTCAGGTAATATTGAACTTAAATCCGATTTCATTATTAAGAAAGTTCTATTGGTTGAAAACTTTAATTTTAACTTGCTTAGCATAAGTCAGTTATGTGATTCTGGTTATATAGTCACTTTTAACAATTCCAACTGCCTAATTAGAAATGTACAAAACTCAGAAATCATGCTTAAGGGCACTAGGAAAAACAATGTATACACTATAAACCTTCCCCTTGTACCCAAATGTATGTTAACCCAATTAGAACAATCAAACCTCTGGCATAGGAGATTAGGTCATACCAATCTAAGAACTATCTCAAAAATTACCCAACTTGGCTTAATCAAAGGTATTCCCAAAATTAAAAATAATGAAAACCTAAAATGTGAATCTTGTAATCAAGGTAAACAAACCAAATCCAATCACAAACTAACCCAATCTGATTTAACTCAAACTACACTTGAGCTCCTACACCTTGACCTGTTTGATTCACATGGAGCCAAGTCACTAAGCGGGAACCGATACTGCTTAGTAATAGTTGATGATTACTCTAGGTTTACCTGGGTTAGGTTTCTAAAAGCCAAAGATGAAACCCTAAACCTATTTAATGAATTCTGTAAACTAATTGAAAATCAAAACGACACTAAAATTAAAAGACTTAGGAGTGATCACGGGGGAGAGTTTGAAAATCAACGATTCGAGGAATTCTGTAAGGTAAATGGGTACCTACATGAATTTTCATGTCCTAGAACCCCCAACAAAATGGGATAGTCGAGCGAAGGAATAGAACATTACAAGAAGCCGCTAGGGCTATGCTCAACGAATTTAATCTAGCAAACCAATTTTGGGCAGAAGCAATTGGTACAGCTTGTTATGTCCAAAATAGGGTTTTGATTAACAAGCGACACAACAAAACCCCCTATGAACTGTACTACCATAGACTCCCAAACCTACACTACCTAAGGGTCTTTGGATGCAAAGTCCATATCCTAAAAACCAAAGACTATTTAGGAAAATTTCAGTCCAAGTCAAACCTAGGTACCTTCCTAGGATACTCAACCACAAGTAGAGCCTATAGAGTTTACAACAAACAAACTAAGAAAATTGAAGAAACAACAAACTTAATTTTTGATGAAGAAATCAACTCAACATCTAATAATCCAGATTTAACCTCATCAAACTCTGACCAAGAAAATAATGAACAAACTATTGAACCCTTAGTTGAACCCTAAACGAATTAACCATTGAACCAATTAATGAGTCAACTGAACCAAGTATCGAACCAACAAATGAACCAGCCCAAAGAGTCGAATCAAATAGTGAACCAAACCGACCAGCCGGACCTGAGGCTGAACCAAGCTCTAGAAGAACCAAGAAACCCAGACTCAGTCACCCAACCGATCAAATTGTGGGTGATCCAACTCTAGGAGTCAGGACTAGATCCTCCTATAGAAACCTTAGTCAAATAGCTATGATATCGAAAATAGAACCCAAAACTATAGATGAAGCCCTACCTGACCCTGACTGGATCATAGCTATGCAAGAAGAATTAGCCCAATTTGAGAGGAACCAAGTCTGGGAACTAGTGCCTAAACCTGAAGGCAAATCCATCATAGATACTAAGTGGGTCTTTAGGAATAAGTTGAATGATCAAGGAGAAATAGTCAGAAATAAAGCCCGCTTAGTAGCAAAGGGTTTCAGCCAAGTAGAAGGATTAGACTACGATGAAACATATGCCCCAGTAGCTAGACTTGAGTCCATTAGAATGTTGTTAGCCTTTGCATCCCATAAAGGATTTAAATTATATCAAATGGATGTAAAGTCAGCCTTTTTAAATGGATTTATTAAAGAAGAAGTCTATGTAGGACAACCCCCAGGGTTTGAGGACTTAGACAAACCTAACCACGTTTACAAACTAACCAAAGCGTTATATGGGCTAAAACAAGCACCTAGGGCCTGGTATGAACGGTTATCAACTTATTTAACTTCTAAAGAATTTAATCAAGGCCAAATTGACTCAACTTTATTTATTAAAACCCTAGGAAAAGATATATTCATTGCCCAAATTTACGTAGATGACATAATCTTTGGATCCACCAACACCAACTTCCTAAAAGAATTTGTCAAGATAATGGAAGATGAATTTGAAATGAGCTTAGTTGGTGAGCTTACCTTTTTCTTAGGACTACAAATCAAACAAACTAGGGATGGTAACTACGTTCATCAATTCAAATATGCTAAAGAGTTAATAAAGAAATTTAAAATGGATAACTCTAAAAGCATAAGTACCCCTATGACCACTAATGTAAAAATAGATAGTGACCCTGATGGTAAACTAGTAGACCTTAAACTCTATAGGAGTATGATAGGTAGCTTACTATACCCTACAGCCAGTAGACTCGATATTCTTTTTGTTGTAGGGATGTGTGCTAGATACCAAACCTGTGCTAAGGAAACACACTTAGCAGCCCTAAAAAGAATACTAAGATACGTAAAGGGTACCCTAAATGTAGGGATTTGGTATCCTAGGACCTCATCTTTTAATTTGACAGGATACTCAGATTCTGACTATGCTGGCTGTAAATTAGATAGAAAGAGCACAAGTGGAAGCTGCCAACTGTTAGGTCAGAGTCTAGTTAGTTGGTGCAGCAGAAAACAACACTGTGTAGCTCTATCCACAACTGAAGCTGAGTATGTGGCCTTAGGAGAGTGTGTTGCTCAACTTTTATGGATGATGCACACACTTAAGGACTTTCAACTCAACTACACCCAAACCCAAGTATTTATTGACAATATAAGTTCAATTAATTTAACTAAGAACCCAATCCAACACTCCAGAACCAAACATATAGAAGTCAAACATCATTTTGTAAGAGACCATGTAACCAGGGGTGAAATAGTACTTAAGTATATTGACTCTAAATCCAACCTAGCTGATATATTCACAAAACCCTTACCTGAATCTGAGTTCAGCTCACTAAGAAGGCAGTTAGGATTGTGCTCTGTAGAATAGATTAATTTTTTTTCTCTACTTGATTTAAATTTTTTTTGAAAAACTGTTTTACTTAATTTCAAAATCAGTTTTCATTTTTCGACTTAGTCTTATTTTTATTTCAAAACTACCCCCTTTCAAAACTAGGGTTTTTCGAAAATGGACTTAGCCTAGGTCCTAACCCTAGAACTGCATGCACCTATAGACTTAGAAGCCAGCATCTCACAAGCACCTTAGGGTACTTTTGATTGATAACCTAGAAAGGGTTGAGATGCTTAGGTCTTTGCCTTAATTCAAGATGCTTTAAGTCAGTGCATCTGCAGTAATTGGGGCACTAAAAACAATTTACATAGCAATCAAGTTAAGTGTCAAGCTTAGAAAATCTAACTTGAACAGAAACACTTAACTTGACTAACCCTAGCAAAAACTACTGTTTCTAACAGTTAGTAAGTAGCTAATTGGGTTAGACACGTCCCTACAGAGAAAATTGACTGATTTAGTTTAAGTCTAATTATGAATTGGTTCAGTACAGCAAAATCTTATTTACTTCCTTTATGCAATCATATTTCTGCTATATTTTGATATATGGCAAAGGGGGAGAGATAGAAAAGGAAAGAGTAAAATTAATTTTAAGGGGTGTTCAAAATTTTTCCTTTATTCAAAAAGGTTTCAAAATTTTCTTATCCCTTATTCAAAAACTTAAACTTCTCAAAATTGACTAAAGTACTTAAGTTCTTAAAGCTTTCAAAATTAATTTTTACTCAAGCTTTCAAAATTTTGCTAAAAGTACTCTAGCCTTTCAAAAATTTTCTTACTTAAGCTTGTCAAAATTTTTCTTCTATAAGTACTTTAAAGCTTAAGTTTTTCAAAACTGTATAAGTACAATGTTACAAAGTACTTAGGATTTTCAAGTACTTAAAATTTTTCCAAATTCACTTTATTTCTTAAGTACTTAAAGATTTTCAAAAACACTAAAGTGTCTCAAAGCCTACTAAGTACTTAAGCCTTTTAAAATCCTACTAAGTACTTAAGCTAGCATTTTCAAAACTTTTGAGTACTTTAAAACTTAATACTTTAAACCTTTTTAAGTACTCTAATTATGCTTCAAAAACTCTCCTATGTACTTTTAACTTAAGTTGTTGAAAAATTTCTAAGTACCTAAAACTTAAGTTTTTCAAAGTACAAGTAAAGTTTTTTTGACCCCACGAATTTTTGAATCTAGGGGGAGATTCCTTCCAGGGGGAGGGAACAAAATTTAAACCTTTTTCATGTTTGCTTAAACTTAACTTTTTGAACTAGGGTTGCCATAAATCAAAAAGGGAGAGATTGTTGGTGCAGAATGCACCCAAGTCAAACCTGTGTTTTGATAATGGCAACATAGGTCAAAAGTTAAGTCTTACTTGTTTTCTAACAAGTTACTCTAGTGTCCAGGAAAAACCCTAGCTAAGGACTGCTAGGCACTGGCGAAGGAATGCCAGGGTAAAAAGACCTAGCGAAGGACTGCTAGGCACTGGCGAAGGAATGCCAGGGATAAAAGCTCTAGCGAAGGACTGCTAGGCACCAGGCGAAGGACAGCCTGGGACTGAAGCCCTAGCGAAGGAATGCTAGGCACCGAGCGAAGGGCAGCTTGGCATCCAAGACCTGACAAAGGACCGTCAGGCAAAAGTCCAACCAGAGGAACGGTTAGCATCAGGTAAACTCTCCCGAGAGGAGTAGGTGAGGACGCGTTCTCCGTCAAGGGAACAGTAGGCGTCGGTTCGACCTAGGGCTCCATTTAGGAGACCAAAGTCAGAACCAAGACAGCTAAGGCTGTATAAACAAATATTTTATTTCTTTATTGTGTTTTGGACTAACCCTGGATGCAGGACCAAAGGAAGGAGTGTCTGCAGCTCAGATAGCCTCAAAGGAATGAGGTAGTGGCTGAGTAGGGTGCCCAGAGTGTCCCGGGCGCCCCCAAGGTGCATACAAAACAAGTAAAGAGAAAAAGGGTTCGAACAGATGCTGGGCCGGGCGCCCCCGTGCTCCCGGGCGCCCCCGCTGCTCCCGGGCGCCCCCATGCGCATGCCTCGAACCAGAAGCCATCGAAGCCAAGCAGATAACGCTTGACCCGGTCAATCCGGGCGCCACGAGCGCTCCGGGCGCCCTGATCAAAGCGGATCCAGAGGATAGACGCTGACCGAGACCTTTGCGGATCAAAGGCCACGTGGGGGGCGCCCCCGACGTCCTGGGCGCCCCCAGGCCCTATATAAAGGACCCTCGACCAAGGCTTCAAGTATCAACTTCGTGAAATGCCTCAAAGCTCTTCTGCTCTCGCGCCTTGCTCCGGAAACTCTCCAAATCGAGCCGACGACGTCCTGCTGCCCCGAAATAATCGATCTACTCCGGACGTCGGTAAAAGAGCTATTTTAAAGTTTACTGTACGTAATTATAATTCTGTAATCTTTTGTAAACGACTTTGAGCCTGATATAGAATTGCCCAAAGTAAACGGTCAACGACCGTGGGCCTTGGAGTAGGAGTTGACACAGGCTCCGAACCAAGTAAAAACGACTGCGTCTCTGTGTTATTTTTTATTTTCCGCTGTGCACTTGCTCTTAATTTTCCGAAAGAAAGAATACCGATATTCACCCCCCCTCTATCGGTCCTATCGATCCAACACTTTATGCCAAGAACAACCGCAGTTTATCGAAGTCCAAGCATATCGACATGAAGTTTCTAGAGGTTAAAGTGAGAGTTCAGAGTCTTCAGATCATGGTAGAGCACATCAACATAGATTCCATGTTGGTCGATCCACTCACTAAAGGCTTGGTGTCGAAGGTGTTTTATGTGTATGTTGTGGATATGAGAATTCTTCTTATGAGAAAAGAACTCATTTAGTGGAAATCTGTATTTATTTTATTGCTATATGTTAATAAAGATAAATATTTTATTTTGATTATTGTACGTACTTATGGTTTAAAATATTAATGAGAATTTATATATTTGTTTGACACTCTGAATACAATATCATGATTTACTGTTACTATTTAGCATTTGATGTTTGTAAATATGATACAAATTCCTTTTAGAATTATAATGTTTGGATCATTATTTGCTATTGGAGTTTAACATATGGTATTTGCAAATATGATCAAACGTTTTTGAGTCACTTTAGACTAGTTGAAAATTGACATGTACTGATCATATTTCATATAATTTACACTCTATACATTCGCATCTTAATCTATGTCGTTAATGATATTGGTATTGTAATTACTGTTGGGGCTTGTTACGATCATATACAGTAGCTATAACATCTTTAGTCCTATACCAATGAAGTTAATGGACCAGATTGTTTATAGGGATATCTTGTACCCATAAAGTTTGATATCAACTAAAATTTTACTTGTGTTTAATATGCAACTCACATATAACTCAAGTGGGAGATTGTTGGATATTATTATCCCGATTAGGTAGACATATTTGTAAGTTGCACATATAAATACAATCTGAGCCCTTAAAGTGATCTAACTTATGTTTATTGGGTTTTGGATTATTGGATGCGGGTTCAATGTATGAAAGATTGAATTCCTATATAAAGGAGAGGTCTCCAAGGATTTAGGGCATCATCTTGACAGAGTTCTTGATTCCCCATTGACCTAGAGTTGTTTCGGCGTCGCCAACCCTAAGCTTCTTGGAAGATCCTTTTTTCTCCGCTGCATCTTTATTCATCGGGATAAAGCCAACGACGTTAAAGATAAGGATATGACTCTTCAATCATATTCTTTATCTTTTCGTTTATATTTTTATTCTTGTTATGCCATGGTTCGAAGAAATAATAGATCCATGCTCATATGTCTCGTGTTTTTCTCTTTCGAATTCTTATTTTATTTTTAAAATTCATATGGTTAGGAAAAAAACCTAAGTTTTTTCATACAGAGGATATAAAATCTTATCCGAATCCAATCCATTACCATCTCTAATTTCGAGAAGAATGGACACATGGAGCCAAGAGCTCTTCTAGAAATGGCTCCTACGGATGCAAGTGTTGGGGGTTGCAAGAGTGCAAACTTAGTCCCACATTGAATAACACATGGAAAGATCATAGGTTTATAAGGAATTTGATATCTCCATTGGCATGAGGCTTTTTGGGAGAGCCCAAGAGCAAAACCATGAGGGCTTATGCCCAAAGTGGACAATATCATGCGATTGTGGAGATATCCTAATTCCTTTTGGTCATAACAATTGGTATCAGAGCCAGGTTGCTCATCCAGATCTAACCATGTGCGTTAAGCCTTAAATAAAAGGATATGTGGGCTCCCATGTCTTGATAAAAAAGGACCAGTTCTAGTTGCGGTTAGGTGGTGAAGTCCTAGTAGGTCAGGTGGACCGAGGGGCAGAAAGTCTTGGTGGATCAGACATCAAGAACGGAAAGGGTTTCCGTTTATAGTGGGGACATGTGGTCCTTTGTTTGAGGGGGGGATTGTTAGGGGTTGCAAGAGTGCAAACTTAGTCCCACATTGAATAACACATGGAAAGATCATAGGTTTATAAGGAATTTGATATCTCCATTGGCATGAGGCTTTTTGGGAGAGCCCAAGAGCAAAACCATGAGGGCTTATGCCCAAAGTGGACAATATCATGCGATTGTGGAGATATCCTAATTCCTTTTGGTCCTAACAGCAAGTGCTGCCTGGAATGGGAAAGTGGTATTACATGGCTGAATATGCCTCAAAGTTGGACGGGGGACATGATAGCAAGTCACGGATGTTAGGAAGTATAATTGTCAGTGGATATTATCCGGGTGATGTCATAAGATGTTCCTTCTATAAATTATCAGTTAATTGGAGAAAACTCCCCAATCCCAAACTGATCATTGCATGCACTCCCCACTTGATAAATTCGTTACATTCACTCCCTGATGGATTGAGTATAAAAGAGTGAAAACTCAGTATACATTATAAAAATTTGAGTATAAATTATTTGAGATTAAGTACTAATATAGGAAATTTGAGTATAAAGTTTCGGTAACCCCTCATATGAAAATCTTGATATGGTGGATGCAACCTCACATACTCAAATTTCTAAATTTTACAGTCAAATTTCTTCAAATAATACTAAATCTAAATCAATTTATACCTAAATTTTTATAATGTATACTGAAATTTTTACTATATACTGAAATAATGTATACTCAAATTTTTTCAAATAATACTCAAATTTTTTAAATTAGTACTCAATTTTAAACAATTTATGCTCAAATCTTTACGATGTATACTGAATTTTTATTCTTTTATACTGATAAAAAAAATAACATACAAAACTGTCTTGTCAATCCCATCAGGCAGTGCATGCAAAGAAATTTTGGATTGGAAAGTGCATGCAAAACCCAGTTTGATGTTAGGGAGTTTTCTTAAATTTTCCCATAAATTATCATCTAATATTATTTTAAATTCAGGATAAATTTTCTCCACCATGAATGATGAGAAATAGAAGAACAATTTTATTATTTTTGTCGAGTTAGATTTTTCAGGATATTTTAGTCTTTTGTATATTTAGGTTTTGGATTTATATAAGTGTCATATTTAGTTGTTTTGAGAACGCTTTAGAATAATAAGAATTTGCAATCACGTGGTTTCTTCCTAAACGTCGAGTTGGTTGTCTATCTCCTGACATTCTGCGGAATCAACAAAGTTGATAAGAGCATCCATATTGATATTTGTTCTGAAAGCGAATGACGGGGATGACGAGTCACCAAAGCGCAACCCACGACGACGGTGATAGGGAGAAGATGTCCATGACCTGCGAGATTAACATGAGCGTTAAAGGGAAGACACCGGAAGAATTTCCGGTGGAGCCCACTTCGACGCTCAAGTCAGGAATCTTATCTCTTTTTGGAGGACAACGAGGAATCAAAGTTTTTCTCGGTTCAGAAAGCTTATCCCCTTACCTGGAGGCCGAGGCATCTTATATACCTGAGGTCTTAGTCACACGTGTCCCCACGTTCTCCTCCACTTCCCTTAATCATCGGTTACTTGATAGATATCCTATCTTTTGGTAACGACCGCTGCGATCATTAGGGCCTTAATTGCCGTGCGTTGCGGGCAATAATTATCCGACGACTTTTCTGTTCTGGAAAGAGAAACGACTACTTGAAGTCGGACTTTCTGACTCCTATGTTGATCTTTGGGCTCCACTCTCCCGAGTTAGTCTTGGAGTCTCATCTCCCGAGCTGACCTCAGGGCCTTCATTCATTTTTCCGAGATAGACTCAGGAGCCCGATTCCCGGTTTGACCTCGGGGTTTTTTTCCATTCTCCCGAGATAGTCTCGGTCTGACCTTGGAGCTCTGGTTCGACAGGCCCTGCCACGTAGCATCCCCGTACCACGTGTCCACCTCGGGATGCTTATCCCTATCACAAGTCACCCTTCAAGTCTAATCGAAGGAAGTATGGCTGGCTGATTAGGCTGGTGGTATAACGAGAGGAAGCTACGCATCTGCGGAGTTCATATTTCCATTCTCTCTCTTGACGACTTGTCGGGTTTGAGGAATCAAAACATTCGTCCCTTAGCCCAAGGCGGTCCTTTGCGTTAATCCAAAAGTCCCTGTGAGTTCCGAGACCCGGTAATGATAGCTGCCCATCACCCTTTAAGAGCATATGGGGTATCTTAATGGCGGGGGGAGCGTTCTGGTGAATGGAGTATCGCCATGTGGTAGGATCTTTTCTATGTAATTTCTTTCTGATACGCGCCGCATGACCATACCAACCGATGGCCATAAAGAGGGGCGACGCCCCGTGATGGGCAGTCATCACCGTCCACGTGTCATGCCTTTATTGTCATACGAGGGCGACTTCTTCCCTATAAAAAGGGGAGGCAAAAGCGTCCTTCCGTCTTCTTGCATTATCGATTATCAGAGCTTGCACATCCCGCTTCTGTCTACTAGTTTCTAATTTCGCTAGGGCTTCTTCTCCAAGCATAAGTTTCATTCATCTTCCATCTTTTTCTCCTTCGTTCATTCGAAGACATGGGCAAGGAGGGAAAAGGGAAGAGAGACCATGATAGGAAGGGAATGCTCGAAGAGGAGAGGGCTTTTCTCTGGAGGGGTACGAGACCACTTGTCTAGGCTTAAGTCCGGCACCCTGAGAGCCGCCTGCGAGGCCTACGGCATCCCCGCGGAACTAGAGGTCAGGGTTCTCAGTCTTGACCAGTCCCCCGTAGATCCCCCCTTAGGGTTTTACACTTTCTTCTTAGGACAGGTGGAGTTTGGCTTACGTTTTCCAATTCCTCCCTTCATCATGGCCATCTCCCAATACTTTGATGTGCCTTTGCATTAGATGACCCCAAATGCCTTCGCCCAGATGGGCGGGGCATTCATTCTCTTCAAATTATTCAATATACCCTTGACCCCCCGTTCCTTCCATTATTTCTTCCTTCCAAACTTAGCGTCTAGGGGGGCCATCAGTTTCACCGCCCGTCCAAGCCACAAATTCATCAGTAGCCTCCCTTCCTCCCATAAGGGATGGAAGGAGCAAAGCTTTTTCTTTATCCAACTCGATGAGCATCTGTTCTGTCCAACCCGCTGGCGCGAGGATCTACCTTCTCATCCTAACCTAGGTGATTTCCAGCGAGAGCCAGGATACCAACGGGCCAGAGGCATTCTGGCTGGGATGGAGTTCCATGGACCCAACCTTGTTTCCTGCGAGGAGCTTTTGTACCGGGCTGGGATCAGCTCTAAAATCACCCGTCTTAGTCCTGACCTACGTAAGTCACCCATCTTAGTCCTGACCTATGTAAGTGCACTGTTTTATTTATCACTTATCTATGCTAACTGACATTTTGTTGCTTGTGTTGCAGAAAACATCATGCTTCCCGGGCCATGAGCAAGCTTCTCAAGTGGGAGCTTGTGGATGAACAGGCCCTTGCTCCTCCTCCAGCTTCTTTACCCCCCGCGGCCGAACCTTTTGAGAGCTCCGAACAGATCCCCTGCGAGGAGCATACCAATACCCAACCCTCTGACATTCAGGTAGCCTCTGAGGAGGGAGGTGGCAACAAAGAACTGTTAGTCCAGGCTTCTACGTTGGCGACCGAGCCCACGGGGAAGGCGAGCCGACCACCCACCAGACGGTCGTGCCTCATCCTGTCTGCTGAGGAGGGAGTGGAGGAGGGAAGCAAGCCGGAAGACCACTGTCAGAAACCCGCGGTCCCTTCGGCTCATCCACGGAAAATGACCCGCTCGGCCAGTGCGGCTACGGAGGAGGAGGAGGACACTGTTCCTCTCTCCACACGCTACCGGAGGGCGACACCAACCATTGCGGAGCTGGCGGGTGAGGCCGAGGTTCGTTCCGAAGTCCCTGAGGCCTCAACCAGCCTCAAGGGCAAGAGGGTGAGACCCGGCAAACCGACACTCACCAGTGCCCATCTGCGCTGGAAGGTAAAGGCAACGGAGAAGGAGACCTCTCTGGGCCCTCGGCCAGTGGAGCTAAAGGAGGCTTCTGCTGAGGGTCATCCTTCTGGGAGAGCGTCCAGTACGGAGGAGGATATCCCGGGGCCCTCCAGAGTGCCCCTCGAAGAACCCAGCGTCCAACCCCTCTGCCGCTCCGAAGGCACATCTTCTCCAAGGAGCCGCGAAGCCATGAGAAGGAGGACTACCGACGCGTCGGCTGGTTTAATCACCAGTTTGCACAAGTCCCTCCTCAAGGTAAAGGTCAGGTGTTTTCCCCTTACCATCATTTACTTTTCTAACCCTTGTTATTTGCTGTGGCAGGTCACGTCTGACTGCCTTTCCCTAGGTAGCCACCTATCCTCCGAGCAGGAGACCGATGCCTTGCGCCAACAGATAGTTGAATTAGAGTCAGAGGTCTTCCGAGCTCGCGAGGAAGGTTTGATGTAGGCAGAGGTCAGCAGAGGTCTTCGGGTTACGGTGGAGCACTACCTGGACTCCCTACTGGCCTTTGAGTCCTCCTTGCACAACGCTCGCCACCGGGAGCACCTCCTATCAGAGCTGGCGAAGACCCTTACTAACGAGGTGAGCCATTTAGCTCATGAGAAGGGGCGCTTCGAAGAACAGGAGGCGAAGCTGCCGGAGGACATCCGTCTCCTGCAAGAAGACTTGCAGCGGAACCAGTCGCAGCTCCAGGCAAGTGCAGAGCGGCTCCAGGAGGCCCAGGTGGATCGGGACCAGCTATCCTCCGAGGAGGCCGAACTAAAGACTGCCCGGGACGATGTTTTAGAAGAACTGCAAAAATACAAAGCTGACGAAGAGTCCCAGCAGGCAGAGGCCGAGGTCGAATTCAATGCTAGGTTCCTCCAATCTGACGAGTTCGACAATATCTTAGCTGGATAGTCCTGAAGTGCTTGAAACAAGGCTTTAACGGTGTCATCCAACAACTCCAGAGAGCAAAAATGATGAAACCGGTGGTTGACCTGAGCTTTATGAGCATCGGCTAGGTTTGGGATGAGCTTTCGGCTAAGGACCAAGAACTGTAGGGCTCTTCCCAAACCTGTGTTGTATATATATATATATATATATATATATATATATATATATATAATATTGCTTTTGAATGTACCTCAGATGTAATCCACAATTTTGAATGAAATACTTTTGTACTATTTTCTTTTGTACTTCAAGTTTGAATGAAATGTATTTTTCTTCTGCCCTTTTCTTGAATGAATGTATTTCCAATTGTATTTGTCTTCTGTATCTTTTTCTTTAAATGTAATTCCAGATTATAAAGGAAATCTTTTTGTCTTCTGTGTCACTTTCTATTTATCTTCCTGTTGCCCGTATGCTGCGTGTCGTTCATCGCCTCTTCTCCCATATAGACTCCTTTACACACGCGAGATCCAACATCAGGGAAGAGACGAGGACTTTATGCGTTGTTAATCGTCTGTTCGAGCAAGGACAAGACTTGGCCTGTTCAACACTTCGCCCAGGCCAATATATCTCTGGTGTCGTCGACACCTCCAGGTGGTACAGGTCCAGGTTATTCTCGGTAGCGCTTGCTCAGCGCCATGCTTAAGTCTATTCGTCTCTGGTCGGACATCCTCGGTACCACGACCAGTTCTACCCATCTCGAACGTCCTCAGCACCACGATATGGTAAGGTCTTCTCCTGCCCTTGGCCGGGCATCCTCGACATCACGACTACGTCTACTTGTCTCGGACATCCTCAACACTACGAGACGGTAGAGATTTAGACTACTCCTAGTCGGACATCCTTGGCACCACGACCAGGTCTACACATCTCGGGCATCCTCGGCACCACGACCAGGTCTACTCAACTCGGGCATCCTCGACACCACGAGATGGTAGATATTTAGGCTACTCCTTGTCGGGCATCCTCGACATCACGACCAAGTCTACACATCTCGGGCATCCTCGGCACCACGAGATGAAAGGGACTTCACCTGCTCCTGGTCGGGCATCCTCGGCACCATGACCAAGTCTACTCGTCTCGGGCATCCTTGGCACCACGAGACGGTAGAGATTTAGGCTACTCCTGGTCGGGCATCCTCGGCATCACACTAGGTCTACACATCTCGGGCATCCTCGGCACCACAAGATGGTAGGGGCTTCACCTGCTCCTGGCCGGGCATCCTCGGCACCTTGTCCAGGTCTACTTGTCTCGGGCATCCTCGACACCACGAGCGGGGTTCAATTTCAGGTTGTTAGCTCTCAAGGTGGCGAATGTTTCCTCCAGGTCAGCTATCATGTCCTTCTCCTTCTCTGTCTTAACCAGGATATCATCGACATATACTTCAATGTTCCTCCCGATCTGGTAGTGAAAGACCTTATCCATCATTCGCTGATAGGTTGCCCCTGCATTTCGCAACCCGAATGACATGACATTGTAGCAGTAAGTGTCATCTGCCGTCACGAAACTGACCTTCTCTTGGTCTTTCCGAGCGAGGGGAATCTGGTGGTACCCCTGATAAGCATCTAACATGAAAATGAAATCACTGCCAGAGGTAGAATCCATCAGCCGATCAATGCGAGGCAAGGGGTAACCATCTTTAAGATATGCTTTATTTAAATTATGGAAATCAATACAGACCCGTCATTTACCTCCGGGTTTAGGGGCTAGTACAACATTTGCCAGTCAGGTTAGGAATTGGACTTCTCTTATATGTCCGGTCTTCAGCAACTTTGCGACTTCTTCCCTGATGATCTTGTCTTGCTCGGGTGTATAGTGTCTTCGTCTCTGTTTCACCGGCCGGGCTCCCGGGGTTATATGCAACCGATGCGTGGCCAAGGCAAGGAGGACTCCTTTGATCTCTTTAGTAGCCCATGCAAACATGTCCCGATGGTCTATTAAGCAGCTGATCAGCCGGCTTCTCAGCGCTGGTGTAAGATCAGCAGCAATTCTCGTGATTCCTCCAGCTTGTTGAGGATGAATTTGGACCTCTTCGCTCTCGACCCCCCTGCTTCTTCATTAGGCCCTTCTACTTCTCGAGGATTGGCCAGGTCGATTTGCAACGCTTCATGCGTCCTCGGGTTCTTGTGGGCTTCTGTTCTAACCTCCCCACTGTAGCATCGCTGGGAAGCCAATTGATCACCCTTGACTTCGACCACCTGCTCGCCCACCGGGAACTTAATCTTCTGGTGGTAGACTGAGATCACCGCCTGAAATAGGATGAGCGCCAGTCGCCCCGGAATGGAGTTGTAGGATGAGGGGGCATTGACGATCATGAAGGAAGTCCTCCTTGTCCTCTTGAGCATGTCGTCCCCTAGCGACAGAGACAGGGAGATTTGCCCCATCGGTTGTACTCGATATCCGATGAAGCCGAAGAGTGGGGTTGAGACAGGATGCAACTCATCCTCGTCCTCGTCAATCTGCATCTGGTCTAGAGTTGCCTTGTACAGGATGTTGACGGTGCTACCTGTATCCACAAAAATGCGTTTAACCTCCTAATTAGCTATTCTGCCGAGGATTACCAGTGCATCTTCATGGGGGGCTTCCATGTCCTCTAGATCGTCAGGGTCGAATGAAATAACCGGGCTCTGATGCTTGTCTTTACTCGTCCCAATAGCATAGTTCTCCAACCGGTGGGTATGGGTCTTTCTTGCCCGATGAGAGTCTCCTCCGGTCTGTCCTCCTGAGATTACTCCCACATGACCCGATGGAGGTCCGCACGCCGGAGCTTTGCCCTTCTTAGGATCCCTTTTAGGGGAGATAGATTGGTGGGGCATTATCTCCTGACTCCTTCCCCTCGAACGTGATCGGGATCGACGCCTGGATCTGTCTTCCCCTGATTATCGTCGATGAGGGGAAGGACTTCGGCGAGGGAATCGCTGTCGATACCCCGCTTTGTTCCACCGTTTGCGGGGTTTGGCGTCCGCGTCCTTAGACCTTCTTTTCTTCAAGGTATAACACTCCTTTGTAGAGTGCGTTGTGCTGCCATGGAAGTCACAGTACTTCTTCAGTGACTCAGGTCCCGCGGTGTCAACCGTCTCCACCAACCTCTTCTTACTGGCCCAGTGATCTTTCCCGGAGCGAGGATGTTTTGCCCGAGTGCGTACGGGCGGTTCTCTCCTCTCGGATCTTACAGAGATTTGGATAGGGACTCCCGCCGGATCTTTGCGGCAGACATGCTGCACCTCTTCGACATTGACGTGCTTGATTGAGCGGCCCAATAAGTCATCGAAGCTAGCTAGTGGCTTCTTCACCAGCGACCGAAAGAAATTGTCTTTAAAGAGTCCTTACGTGAAGGCGCTGCTGAGGATCTCCAAAGTAGCGGTTGGCACATCTTGAGCCCCCCGATTGAACCACTGGATATAGTCCTTCAGCGGTTCTTTGGCCTTCTAGTTGAGGGCAAATAGGTTCAACGTCGTCCTCTGGTATCGCCGGCTGCTGGTGATGTGGTGTAAGAAGACGGTTCTAAACTCCAGGAAAGAAATTATCAAATTTTGGGGTAGCCTCTGGAACCATCTCTGGGCGACCCCTGATAAGGTGTTCAAGAGCACCCAACACTTCACACCATCTGTGTATTGGTGTACGAGAGTCGCGTTCTCGAATTTGTAGATGTGGTCCTCCCGATCTGTCTTCCCATCATAGTCAGCAATTCCTGGACCACGAAATTGCTTGGGCATGAGATCCACTATGATATCCAGAGAAAAATGGGTAGAGGGAGATTTCAGGAGGTCTTTGGAGGCCTCAATCTTCCCCGGCTCCTCCTCCTGCCGTAAAACGTTGGAGGCGATAGAGTGTGTCCTCTCCATATCTCCCAAGGAATCTCGCCGGGACGCTGGAGCTGTCATTGCCGATCCCGCCGATGGCGAGACGGATCTTCGATTTCGGTGATGCGAGACATACATTCTTGGGATTTTTCGCCCTGTACCGAAGTCGCTTGTCACGAGGTGGCTTGCTCGATCTAATGTTATTTCAGCGCTCCTTTGACGGCGTTGACGACTAAACGATCCAACTCCTCCCCCGTCAGAATGATGGGTTGTCCTTTTGGATCTGCTATCACAGTGTTCTTTCTGGTGCTTTTAAGTTTCCACAGACGATGCTAAATTTGTTCCGGATGTGAGCGACGGGGATGACGAGTCACCAAAGTGCAACCCACGACGATGGTGATGGGAAGAAGATGTCCACGCCCTGCGAGATTAACATGAGCATTAAAGAGGACGCACCGAAAGATTTTCCGGTGGAGCCCACTCCGATGCTCAAGTCAGGAATCTTATCTCTTTTCAGAGGACAACAAGGAATCAAAGTTTTTCTCGGTTCGGAAAGCTTACCCCCTTACCTGGAGGCCGATGCATCTTATATACTTGAGGTCTTGGTCACACATATCCCCACGTTCTCCTCCACGTCTCTTAATCATCGGTTACTTGATAGATATCCTATCTTTTGGTAACGACCGCTGCGATTATTAAGGTCTTAATTGTCATGCGTTGCGGGCAATAATTACCCGATGATTTTCCTATTCTGGAAAGAGAAACGGCTACTTGGAGGCTGAGGCATCTTATATACCTGAGGTCTTGGTCATACGTATCCTCACGTTCTTCTCCACGTCTCTTAATCATCGGTTACTTGATAGATATCCTATCTTTTGGTAATGATCGCTGCGATCATTAATCGCCTTAATTGCCGTGCGTTGCGGACAATGATTACCCGATGATTTTCTTGTTATGGAAAGAAGAACGACTACTTAAAGTCAGGTTTTCTGACTCCTATGTTGATCTTTGGGCTCCACTCTCCCGAGTCAGTCTCGGAGTCTTATCTCCCAAGTTGACCTCAGTGTCTTCATCATTTTCCCGAGATAGTCTTGAGAGCTCGATCCCGATTTGACCTCAGGGGTTTTTTTCCATTCTCTTAAAATAGTCTCGGTCTGATCTCGAAGTTCTGGTTCGGCGGGCCCTATCACATAGTTTTCCCATACTACGTATTTATCCCGGGATATTCATCCCTATCAATATTAATATCGGGATGTTATAACACACAAATGATATTGACAATCAATGTGAGTAGGTGTTATAATATCAATATATTAAAGCGTCCAATTCTTTTAACGCAGTTAATGAATATAGTTTATGGAAAATAATTCAAAAAATGATAATTATCCAACCGTCTCAATAATCAAATTAAAAAAAAAATCCAAATACATTTCAAACGGTCTCAATGATCAATTTTTTTTTAAAAATCTAAAACATGATAAATGATCCGAGTTAAAAAAAATTCCAAAACATGATAAATTTTGAATAATCTCAATGATCAGATTTTAAATAAAAAAAATTAAGACATGATAAATTTCGAAACGGTCTTAGTGATCATATTTTATAAAAATAAAAATAAAAAAAAACTCAAAACATGATAAATTCTCAATTGTCTTTGATTAAGATCAGATTTTATAAAAAAAAATCAAAATATTATAAATTTCAGTCGGCTATGTGTACCCGTCATTCAATAAATTTTTAAAAATTTCTCTATAAATACTCATCTATTTCTACTAATTATTTTATTCATCCAAATATATTATTTTACATTATAAATCACTTCCAAAATATCTTCTCGATTTTCCTTTCTTATTTTTTTTATCCAAAATGGATGAAAATAATAGAAGATTTTTTAAAAATTTCATAAATTATCAAAACATACCAAAAGAACATACTTCTTGCCAAAATTCATAAATTCTACCAAATTATCAATATTCTCAATTTGTTTCTTCTACTTAATTTCCAAAATTTTCGTTTGTCCTACAATATAGTCAAAATTTTCAAGATTTTGGAAATTCTGTCCCTGAGGGAATGAACCGCATTGCCCTCTACATCTCCGATAGGGAATGAACCAGCATCACCAACTTCTATCCCTGAGGATGAAACCCCAATTGACCTTGTAAATTTGGAAAAGCAAATTCAATCACTGAGGATAGGAGAAAGCAGTTAACCTGGAAAAAGATTAAAGACAAGGTCTTAGCGAGATTTATTATTACTATTAGCGATGATCATTGGTAATGATCGAAAGGCAGATCTTTTCTGGGGACGTGTTGTAAGCTATTACAATGATAATCGTCCCATAGGTTCATCGAGCCGAAGTTCAATTGTTATACGATTGCATTGGCACAATACAATCAATAAAAAGTATATCATTTCAAAGCAAATTATAATAGTGTTTACGATGTGTGTCGAAGTGGTCACCACAATGAGTATATATTGCAGCTTGCATATGAAAAATATCGCTAGGACAATAATAACATTACTTTTAATCTCAACATGTGTGGAGAATCGTCAAAGACCATCTAATGTTTACTCCACGGTTCGCTGATCACCTTATTAGCACGAAGAAGGCGAGTACCTTAGAGTCCGGGACAAACAACATCTCATCCAACACAGATGCATGTGAATCTAGATATAGACCTAAACGAAGAAGACACTCGTCCAATGAGTCAGAAGGTAGCAAATGAAAGGGGAAGGCAACCCAATCAACCATTGAGGATATGACAGTAAACTACAATAATATATTTACAAAATTTACTAAGTATATAAGAATAAAAACGACTGAAGTTGAAGTGAAATAAAAGTAACTTGAAAAGAGGAGATGAAAGCAAAAGCTGTCTTTGCCAAATTGGAAGCTAAAAATCGCCAACTTAAGTTAAAGGAATACGTAATTTTTTCAAGAATAATTTGCAAATGATAAAGGAGCAACTTATCTTTCATGAACAACTATATTAAAAGATTAGGCGGAGTTGGAATACCTAAAATGTAGTCTCAACCTTCGATTTTTAGTATTATTTTATTTTTAGTTAATGTAATTTTGAATTAATGTAATATTCAAATAATGTAATTCTCTCATCGTAATAATTTTCAATTAATGTAATGTAGTCGTTGAAAAGTAAATGTTACAAACTAGTTGGTGAAAACTAGCCATTGAAAATTAGTTGTTGGAAACTAGTTATTGCATGATAAAAATAATATATATAAACACCTTGTGTTATGTAATTCTTCATTCTAAAAGAATAATATTTGATAAACACATATCTTTAATTTTGTTTCCTCCAAAATATCTCAAAATTTCAGCAGCTCCAACTCTAGCTCTAGTTCCACAAGAGAAAACGAAGTCCAAGTTGAAATTGATGACTAAAGTTATGATCCAATGTTACGAGATTAGAACGGAAAAACGGCAACAAGAACAATAGAGAACACACCAGATTTACGTGGAAAACCCTTGATAAGAAAAAACCACGGACAGAGGAGGAAAAATCACTAAGAACGACGGACTACAAAGTTGGCAACTCTTATATCATAATAAAGTAAAGAGAAGTAGAGAAAAGGAGAGGTAGAGAAAAGAAAGAAGAGATAACCAAAAAACTTTCTTGATTGATTGATTCAACTTGTCTATGAGATATACAATTTATAGGAACATTAGAATACTTAGTCAAATAAAAAATTAATAACAAAACTGTTAATTAACAGATTTATAAAGAATCTGTTAATTAACATATTAATAAGAAAATATCTAATAAATATTAACGGATTAAACAGAATTCGGGTCACCAAATTCTAACAATCTCCACCTTGACGCGAATTCCATAAATCTTCAAATGAACATTCTTCACCTTTTTCACAAAAGTCCTACAGGCAAATCTCAGCATCTAGCATCAACCAAGTCCAAGTAATACTTTGTCCTCTCATGAAACATCTGATCCTTCGTGAGGAAAATAACACTCTGACTATCACAAAAGACTGTAGTAATCTGTAAGTCTTCGCTAAGCTCACTGAAGAGTCCTTTCGGCCAAATAACTTCCTTACAAGCTTTCTGTAAGTGATCTTCTTTTATCCATATCACCTTGTGACGGCAACATCACCTATTACTGTGGATCCCTGCAGAACATATAAACTGGTGGTTCTCCTTAGTCCCTTCATCACAACAAGAGACCCTTTACTGACCTTCACAGCTCCACCTTCACCAGTGTACTTGTATCCTTTAGAATCAAGAACACTCAAAGAGATCATATTTCTCTTCAAATCAGGAACGTGCCTCACATTACCAAGTGTCCGAATGACACCATCAAACATCTTAATTTTGACCGTACCAATACCAGCAATTCTGCAAGATGTATTATTGCCCATCAAAACTGCACCACTCGAAACCGTTTCATATGTTGAAAACCAGTCCCGATTGGGACACATATGAAACGTACAACCAGAATCAAGAATCCATTTCTCACTCTTCTTCAAATCAGCATCAGAGGCAACGAGAAGTTCACCATCACTGTAATTTTCGGCAACATCAGCCTCACCAGACTTCTCTGATTGTTTTTCCTTCGAATTTTCACCTGCCCTTTTATTCTTATTCTGCAGCTTATAACATTCAGATTTGATGTGACTCTTCTTCTTGCAATAATTACATATCTTATCGCTATTTCTGGATTTCGATCTGCCCCTGATATTACCATCAGAGTCTTCCTCCTGAGTCTTTCCTCGAATAATAAGACCCTCACTCTGAGTCTCAGATTCTTCGACAAGCTGTTTCATTTTCTCTTTTGAGAATAATGAATCATAAACTTCATTCAAAGTAAGAGTATCACGACTATATAAAATAGTATCTCTAAAAGCCGTATATGACGAGGGTAAAGAACACAGTAAGATCAATGCTAAATCTTCATCGTCATATTTGACCTCCAAAGCCTCTAAGTCAGAGACTATTTCCTTAAACACGGTCAAGTGATCTCTTAACGACATACCTTCTACCATCCGATGAGAATACAAACGTTGTTTCAGACCCAGTTTGCTCGTAAGACTTTTTCTCATGTATAACTGCTCCAGTTTTAGCCATAGTGCAGCAGCGGATTTCTCCTTCAAAACATCCTGTAAAATCTCATTCGATAGGTGAAGGTAGATCTGAGATAGAGCTTTTCGATCCTTACGTTCCTTTTCCTCCTTTGTCCATGTCGAGGGCATGTTGTCTATCCCGAACATTGCGTTGTCCAAATCCAGATGCGCTAGCACTGCTCGCATCTTTACTTGCCACAGCGTAAACCTGGTGTTGCGATCCAAAAGCAGAATATCATACTTCATGCTTGCCGTTGTCATTAATCCCGGTTGAAATCCTCAAAACCAACCTTGCTCTGATACCACTTGTTACGAGATTAGAACGGAAAAACGGCAACAAGAACAATAGAGAACGCACCAGATTTACGTGGAAACCCTTGATAAGAAAAAACCACGGGCAGAGGAGGAAAAATCACTAAGAACGACGGACTACAAAGTTGACAACTCTTATATCATAATAAAGTAAAGAGAAGTAGAGAAAAGGAGAGGTAGAGAAAAGAAAGAAGAGATAACCAAAAAGCTTTCTTGATTGATTGATTCAACTTATCTATGAGATACACAATTTATAGGGACATTAGAATACTTAGTCAAATAAATAATTAATAACAAAACTGTTAATTAACAGATTTATAAAGAATCTGTTAATTAACATATTAATAAGAAAATATCTAATAAATATTAACGGATTAAACAGAATTTGGGTCACCAAATTCTAACATCCAAGGGAAGAACTAATGTTATTGATATATACTTCAACAAAGTCAGGAAATACTTAAAGAATATCAAAGTAATAATGAGATGCGGCCAAAAAGAATGTTCATTAAAAAAAATCACGAAGTCGGGCACACGAGGCCCGTTACTGATTATTTCTGCATAAATCTAGTGTATCTAGATCAAATATTTCGAAGATCATTTTGAATGTGAAAAGAGTTATTCCTTCGCATAGTAATGCACTTGAGAATTGTTCATCGTATTTTCAACATAAGGAAGATGCTGCGAGAATAAAAGGCTTGTCACAACTATAAAAATGTACAGTTGAGATTCGTCAATTGACTTATGGAGTTTCTTCTACCATCTTGATGAGTACCTATGTATTGGTGAATAACTGTCATCAATTATCTTTTCAAGTTCTACAAATATGTGATTAAACTATTTGGTGATCGATACTTGAGAAGACCGAATGCTAATGATGTTCAATGTCTTCTTCAAATGCATGATGAGAGGCATGTCTTCCTTGATATGTTGGGTAGCCTTGATTGTATGTACTGGGATGGAAAATCACCCAATTGATTGGAAAAGATAGTTTACAAGAGGTCATGAGTCATCAACAATCGTGCTTAAAGTGCTCAGGTCTATGACATACATTCTTTGGACAATGATATTAACGTGTTATATGAATCTTCAATAACGTTTTGCAAGAAATGCCCCGGAGATTAATTTCAAAGTGAACGACACTTAATATACAAAGGGGTATTATCTAACTGATAGAATATGTCCGGAATGAACTACTTTCATTAAGGATTGTCCTTGCCTGGAGGATCCCAAGAGAAGATTGTTTAAGGAAAACAAGAGGTTACAATAAAAGATGTCGAATAGGCATTTGGGTGCTCCAATATAGATGGGTGATTGTTATAGGTCCAACTCATTATTGACGTAGGAATAAATTAAAACATATTATGTTAGCAAGCATTATTTTGCATAACATAATTATTGAACATGAGAGGGGTCACGTGGCAAATTAGTGTGAATGAAGATGACAACCCTGCACAACTCGTCCAGGGATAAAACTAAGATTTCATGATTATTTTCAAAGAAATTTCGAACTACATGACAATTAAGTGTGTCATCAATATCAAGTGCGTCATCAATTTTGTACCGACTTAGTTCAACATATTTGGATACAACATATATAACAACAATTCATAAATTAGTATTTTATATATTTTGAAACATTTAAGTTATAAGTTGTTTTTAATTTTTGTGAGTGATTTTTTGCTATGTCGTACTTATTTCAAATTTATAATAAATTTTAAATAAACAATACTAGTAAAAGAACAGACGGATTTTTTTAAGTAATAAATAAATATATATATATAATATTATGGAATTACAAGTATAAATTTAAAATGTATTTATTTATTTAATATAAAATAAGAATAAATATGAATATGAGTTAACGTTCATATCAATATCGATATGTGGTGTTTCGGAAGTAAACGGCGGGGTTGGTGTGTCACCAAAATGCAGCCCATAGTAACGATGATGGGGAGAGGATCTCCATACTCTACGAGATTAACACGAGCGTTAAATGGGGTGCACCGAAAGATTTTTTGGTGGAGCCCTCTCCGATGTTTAAGTCAGAACTCTTTCTTTTTCGGAGGATAACGAGGAATCAAGTTTACTATAATTTTGAAAGCTTACCCTCTTTACCTGGATGCCAAGGCATATTATATACCTGAAATATTTATCACACGTGTCCCCCGTTCTCCTCCATGTTCTTTAATCATCGGTACTTGATAGATATTCTCTATTTTGGTAACGACCACTGCGATTATTAAGGCCTTAATTATCGTGCGTTGCGAATAATAATTGTCCGATGACTTTTCTGTTCTGGAAGGAGGAACGGATACTTGAAGTCGAGCTTTCTGACCCCTATGTTAATCTTTGGGCTCCACTCTCCCGAGTTAGTCTCGGAGTCTCATCTCCCGAGCTGACTTTGGGATTTTCATTCGTTCTCCCGAGATAGTCTCGGGAGCCCGATTCCCGGTCTGATTTCAGGGGCTTTCTTCCATTCTCTCGAGGTAGTCTTGGGAGCCCGATTGCCTGTCTGACCTTGGTGCACTAGTTCGGCGGACCCTACCACATAGCTTTCCCGTGCCACGTGTCCACCCCGAGATGCTCATCCCTATCATAAGTCCCCCCTTCAAGTCTAATCGATGGAAGAGTGACTGACTGATTAGGTTGGTGTTACAATGAGGGGAAGCTGAGTATCTGTGGGGCCCATATTATTATTCCTTCTCTCTTGGCGACTTGTCGGGTCCTAGGAATCGAAACATTCGTCTCTTGGCCCGAGGCAGTCCTTTGAATTAATCCAAGAGTCCTTGTGATTTCCAAGACCCGGTAGTGATAGTTGTCCATCACCCATTAAGAGCGCGAGGGGCATCTTAATGGCGAAAGAGCGTTCTAGCGAATAGAGTACTGTCATGTGGCAGGGTCTTTTCTATGCGATCTCTTTCTGATACGCTTAGTAGGGTTATATCAATCGACGACCATAATGAATGGCGACGCCTCGAGATTTGTAGTTATCACTGTCCACGTGTCGCACCTCTATTCTTGCATGAGAGCGTCTCCTTCCCTATAAAAGGGGAAGGCGAAAGCGGCCTTCCGTCTTTTTGCACCGCCGACTATCAAAGCTTGTGCATCCCGCTTCTGCTAACTAGAGTTTCTTCTTGCTAGGGCTTCTTCTTCACGCATAAGTCTCGTTTATCTCCACCTTTTCTCCTCTTCATTACCATGGGCAAGGAAGGAAAGGGAAAGAAAGACCAGGGTAGAAAGGAGACACCGGAAGAGGAAAGGGTTTACTGTCGGGAGTGGTACGAAGCCACTTTGTCTAAGGTTATGCCTTCCACCCTAAGAGTTGTCTGCGAAGTGTATGACATTGCAGTGGAGTTAGCAGTTGAGGTCCCCAGGATAGACCAATCTCCAGTAGAACCTCCCTTAGGATTTTTCACCTTTTTTTAGAACAGGTAGAGTTTGACCTCCGTTTTCCTCTTCCTCCCTTTTTCATGGCCATATTTGAGTATTTTGATATCCCCTTACACCAGATGGCTCCCAACGCCTTCGCTCAGATGGGCGAGACATTTATCCTTTTCAAGCTTTTCAATATACCTTTGACCCCTCGCTTCTTTCACTTCTTCTTCCTCCCAAACTTGGCCTCGAGAGGGGCATTCAGCTTTACTGCTCGTCCCGACCATAAGTTCATAGGAAGCCTCCCTTACTCCCATAAGGGATGGAAGGAGTGCTTCTTCTTCATTAGGCTTTCCGAGCGTCCTTTCTACCCAATTCGCTGGAGAGAAGACCTACCCCTTCTTCCGGAACTGGGTGACTTCCAGCAGGACTTGAGGTATCAGTGGGCCAGAAGCGTCCTGGCCGGCATGGAGTTCCATGTCCCCAGCCTGGTGCAGTGTAAAGAACTCCTATATCGGGATGGGCTTAGCTCCAAAGCCACCGGCCTTAGCCATAGCCTCAGTAGGTTCAACATTTTGTTAAACACTTGTTGATTCTAATTGATATTTTATTATTTTTGTGTTGCAGAGAACATCATGCTGTCCTGGGCAATGAGCAAGCTCCTTAAATGGGAGCTGGCCGATGAACAAGCCCTTGCCCCTCCTCCAGCACCCACCACCTCGGTGGTTGATCATGCTGAAGGCTCGAAGCAGATGCAGGAGCTGCCCGGTGCTCAGGGAGCTGATCCCTCCCCCGCTTCCATTGGGATGGGAGGTGATGATGAAGAACCTGCAGTTTGGGTTCTTCCGTCGGTGAAAGAGTCGACTGGAAAGATGAGGCGAAGACAACTTGACTGGCCCCGGGAGGACGACAAGGAGAGGCGACCAATTCCTCCTGCAACTCGGAGGAGGAGAACCTGCGCACCTCCGGCGTCACCCACAATCATGGAGGAGGAGGATACAATTCCACTCTCGAAGCGCCACCGACGGGTGCCTTCTCCTTCGGCAGAGCCCTATGTTGCAGTCGCCACCCCTGCCGACTCCCACGACAACTCCAAAGGCAAGCGGGCAGGATCAGCAGAGCCTCGTCTGACAAGCACGCATCTGTGAAAGGCCAAGCAGCGGAGAAGGTGGCCTCTCTGGGCTCCCGGCCAGTGGAGATGAAGGAGCCCCTGGTCGAGGGTCATCTTTCTGGGGGAGCGTCTAACACTGAGGAGGATATCCCGGGGCCCTCCAGAGTGCCCCTCGAAGCACCCAATGTGCAGCCCAACCCTCTCTACCGCTCCGAAGGCACATCTGGCGTGCCTTCTTTCAGGAGCCGCGAAGCCACGAGAGGGAGGACCACAGGCGCTTCATCTGGGTTGATCGTGTAGCGACCCACCTTCTCTGCCTTAGACGGATCGTTACTTTTGTCTACTTCTCGACTCTAATGCACGACTAAAAGAAATGCGGAAATCTTTTTTTTTCTTTTTAAATTCATCTAAGAATGATATTCTAACTTAAGTAGTCATGCATGATACCATGTCACACTTCCTTTCTCAAAAACTCGTAAAATGATACTTATTGAAACCTGCCTCGCCCAACTCAGCTTTCGGGTATCAGTCGACTGATACGGTATCAGTCGACTGATAGGCCTGAAATCTGAATTTTCAGGTTTCGGCACTTGCTTCAAAACTCCACCAAACCTATACTTTCGAGCCATATAGAATCATGACACCATTTCTATACTCTATGCCAGTTTTCTAAGCAATTTAGTCAATCAAAATGAATCCATAAACATGAAATTTGGACTTTTGCGGAAGAAAATGAGCTATTCAAGTTTATATGAACTTTAACAATAGAGTTTGTACCAATCTTGACTCCTATGCATTCATAACACCAAATACATGTTCTATAATCTTGCTAAAGCATTATGAAATGTGAATGCAACTTTTCTAGACATATTTAAGCAATAAAAACTTGATTCAAAGAGAAATTAATACTATCTTGGCACATGCATCTATTTCTCTAACAAAGTATCAATATTTCTAACTACTCACACTTCTACTCATCCAATGCGATCATAAGGATATGTATGCTAAATGAAATGACATAGAATCTTTACTCTAAGAAATTGAGCATGTAAAACTATCCAAAACTTAAATGTTCGCTAAACTCCATAAAGCAAGAACTTTAAATTTGAATAAACTATAACATTGTAACCCAAATAACTAAATTGTCTCGTCTCAAAGATCTCTCCAAAATCAGCCACCACACACACTTTACTCAGCACCGCCTCGTCGCCTTCCTTCAAAATTGCTTGCCTTTACCTTTATCTGCAGTAAGAGGAAATGCAACTAGTAAGCAAAAAGCTTAGTAAGTACTATCTAGCTCACAAAATCCCGAAATGTGCAAACATGCTTCTTGATCAATATGGAAATCATATGAGATACTTATATGCTTGAAAGAAAACTAAGAACATGTATAACTCAAAACATGCATACTCAAGCAATAACAAATCTCAATTTACTTTTCTTGGCTCAACTTGAAACTTTAGCTATTCTTTAACTTTTTGAAAACTCTTTAAACTTTAGAAACTTTGCTAAAGCATATACTTGAAAATAATAATCACTTGGATCCACTGAAGACGTAAGTACCATCTCATGCATGTTCCCTAAAAGGTTGGGGTAGCTAGCCACCAATCCTAATAGAGCAGACCTTGGTCTACCAGGGCCAAGACCTTGGAATTGGACACCTGGATTTCTTTAACGACGCCCTTGGACGCCGGGTACTGGCCTTAGAAAATAAAATAGCTTTTCTTTCTTTTCTTTCTTATCTGTAAATGCCTTGGCATTTTCTCGAGCACCTTGCGTGCTAAAATCCCTAAGTCTTGACTTTTGGGGATTTCTTAAGGCCTTGGCCTTTTCTTTTCTTATCTTTATCTTCTCTTTTCTTTTCTCATAGCTTTTCTTGGACCCTAATCTCATATAGGGCACTCAATAAAATATATAAGCATATAATGAACTAAGATCACATGCAAAAATCTTAACAAGAAGTAAATATCTCTTTTAAAAACTTTTAAGGGAAATTCTTGCGGAAAAACCGCCTCTTATTACAGGTGAGCAGTACTTACATTGATATCTTGGACTTACAACCAAGATTGACGTCTAGGACTCGGGAGAAACTTGAAATCTCGGAGAATTCTTCGCGCCTACGCGTTCTCCTCGTCGAGACGAATACAACGCTCCGCTTTCTTTGATCCCTCCTTGGCCGGCGCCCCTTGGAAGAGAGGAGAAGGGCTTGGGCGTGCGTGCGTGAGAGGGAGAGGCTGCTTCGCGCGGCTAGGGTGAGGAAGAGAAACCCAAAATTCTAATTTCCTCTCTTAACTTATCTATTTATACTTATGGGGCGGATCGACCTAACTACACCTTAAATATATTTCTCTCCACCCTTTGTTGTGCTTGATACCCTAGCCTGGCTGGTCGTGCGCTTGCCTGGTCTCCTGCTGGTCGCGGTTTCAAACCCCCGGCTGCCCTTAAACGTTTTTCTTTTTTTTTATATACTAAACGAACTCGGAAAATTCCATAAAAATATTCTAAAAATCCCTAAAAATATCTAGAATATTTCTAAACCATTTTTAAATAATTCTAAGGACTTTAAGAACTAAAAATGGGAATTTTGGGGCGTTACAATCCCCCATACCTTATGAAAAGTTCGTCCTCGAACTTAGAATAATTCTGGATATCTCTCTCTCATGCTGTCCTCACGTTCCCAAGTAGCCTCTTCATGCTGTTGATTCTGCCAGATGACCTTCACTAGTGGCACTTCTTTGTTTCTTAATCTTTTAACTGCTTTGTCCACTATCTGTGTCGGTCTGCTCTCATAACTAAGATCTTCTTGGATCTGTACTGACTGAGGCTGAATCACTTGGCTAGGGTCGTGAATACACTTCTTTAGCATAGAGACATGAAAGGTACTGTGGATAGCTGACATATCCTCTGGCAAGTCCAGCTCATAGGCTACTTTCCCAACTCTCTTTATAATCTTGTAGGGTCCTATGTAGCGAGGACTCAGCTTGCCCTTCTTGCCAAATCTCACCACTCCCTTCATGGGAGCGACCTTGAGAAATACTGAATCTCCAACTTGGAATTCAAGTGGCCTACGGCGTGTGTCAGCATAACTTTTCTGTCTACTCTGGGCAGTCTCAATCCTCTGGCGGATCGTCTGGATAGCCTGAGCGGTCTCATCTATAAGCTCAGTCTGGATGCCTAATCCTGACTCCATCTCTTTCTTCTCACCAGCTTCTTGCCAACATATGGGTGATCTACATTTCCTGTCATATAATGCCTCATAAGGTGCCATCCTGATGGTGGCCTGATAGCTATTGTTGTAGGCAAACTCAGCTAAGCACAGAAATTTGCACCAACTACCTTTAAAGTCCAATGCACAAGCCCTGAGCATGTCTTCTAAAATCTGATTTACTCTCTCTGTTTGTCCATCTGTCTGGGGATGGAAAGCTGTGCTGAACTGAAGTCTGGTGCCTAGGGCGTCCTGAACACACCTCCAAAAATGGGAGGTGAACCGCCCATCTCTGTCAGAAACGATCGACTTCGGAACTCCGTGAAGCCTGATCACTTCTTTCACGTACAGCTGTGCTAACTGCTCTACCGAATGCGATAACTTGATGGCTAGGAAGTGGGCAGACTTGGTCAATCTATCCACTATCACCCATATTGCATCGTGTCCATGGGTGGTCCTTGGGAGGCCTGTGATAAAATCCATGGATATTTCTTCCCACTTCCACTCTGGAATGGGAAGTGGCTGTAGAACTCCTCCTGGTCTCTGGTGTTCTGCTTTGACTCTCTGGCAGGTCAAGCAGGTACTGATATATCTGGCCACGTCTCGCTTGAGTCCAGACCACCAGAATCCTTTCTTTAAATCTTGATACATCTTGGTAGAACCAGGATGCATAGAGTACGGGGTACTGTGGCTTCTTCTAAAATATTCTTTCTTAGTTCCTCATCATTGGGGACGCAAAGGCGGTCTCCAAAATAGAGGATGCCACTATCTGATACTCGAAACTCTGAATTTTCTGCCTCTTGGATCCCCTGCTTGATCTTCTGGATTTCTGGGTCTTGACTTTGCTTTCTTTGTATATCCACAAGCAAGGGTTGACTCTAGAGTCAATGCAGAAGTTGCCCAATTATTACCTCGACTCCAAAATCCTTTATTTCTTTCTGAAGTGGTAGAGACAGTGATGAAAGGGACATCAGTGCTGCACAGGATTTTCTGCTCAGTGCATCTGCCACTTTATTAGCTTTACCTGGGTGGTAGAGGATTTCACAGTCATAATCTTTGACCAACTCTAGCCACCTGCGCTGCCTCATATTCAGGTCCTTCTGAGTGAAGAAGTACTTCAAACTTTGATGGTCTGTGAAGATTCTGCACTGCACTCCATACAGGTAGTGTCTCCAGAGCTTCAGTGCGAAAACCACAGCTGCTAGCTCAAGGTCGTGGGTAGGGTAATTCTTCTCATAGTCCTTGAGCTGTCTGGAGGCATATGCTATTACTTTACCATCTTGCATGAGGACAGCTCCAAGGCCCATCTTGGATGCATCACTGTAGATGTCAAAGGCCTTGTCACTCTCTGGAACAGTCAGGATGGGAGCACTGGTCAGTCTCTTCTTCAGCTCTAGAAAACTGTGCTCGCATTTATCTGACCATTCAAACATCTTGTTTTTTTCTGGTCAAGGCTGTGAGTGGAGAGGCTATCCTGGAAAAGTCCTCCACAAATTTTCTGTAATACCCTGCCAGGCCTAAGAAACTTCTGATTTCACTGGCATTCTTGGGTCTACACCAGTTGCTGACTGCTTCTATCTTGGCTGGATCAACTTGAATGCCTTCTTTGGATACAATGTGACCTAGGAAGGTCACCTGATCTAGCCAAAACTCACACTTTGAGAATTTTGCCATAGAGCTTCTCCTGCTGAAGGATCTGCAGCACTATCCTCAAGTGTGTAGCATGGTCCTCTGGAGTCTGTGAGTATATGAGAATATCATCAATAAATACAATGACGAATTTATCGAGATACTCCCTGAAGATGTGGTTCATCAGCTCCATGAAGAC
>JAGFNQ010003577.1:1298602-1315139 GCA_024364735.1 Boesenbergia rotunda
GGCCAAGTCACAAATCCTGACAATTTGACGGTAGCTCGAGGAGGCCTAGGCAGCTCGAGACCAGATGTCCTCTGAAGCGACCAAGATGAAGACTACTTAGGACCGAGCCTCAGAAGATTTGAAGACATATAAGGCTGACAAGGAGTCCCGGTAGGTGGAGATAGAGGCGACGCTCAAGGCCAAATTCCTCCAGTCTGAGGAATTTGGCGACATCTTGGCTGACCAAGTGTTGAGACGGCTGAAGCAGGGCTTCAACGGAGTAGCCCAACAACTTCGACGAGCTGAGGTGTTGAAGCTGGATGCCAACCTGACCATCCTCAGCGTCGGTCGGGCCTAAGAGGAGCTGCCGTCCGAGGAGAAGGAGTTTTAGCTGACACATTTTTCTTCTTCTTTTGTATTTTGCCTTTTATTTTTTTTGCTTTTGGATGTACTTCAAATGTAATCTCCGATTCTGAATGAAATATTTTTGTCTTCTGTAGCACTTTCTTTTTATCTTCTCTACCTTGTCGAATGCACTCCAAATGTAAACTCTAATTTTGAATGAAATATATTCATCTTCTGCTTTAATATCTATATTTATCTTCTACTTCTTGTTTCCTATCTCGAACATTGTGTATTTCTCTTCGCCCCCTCTCTCATAGAGGACCTCTTAACAAGCACGAAGTCTAATGTGGAGGAGATAAGGACTTGGTGGTCAGTTATTTACCTATGCTGGCAAGGACAGGACTCAGCCTCTCCAACACCTCATCCATGCCAATATATCTTGGGTGTCGTCAGCACCTCAAGGTGGTAAAGGTACGGGTTGCTCCCGACCGTGCTTCCTCAATATCATGCCCAGGTCTAGTCTTCTCGGACATCCTCGGCGTCACGAGATGGTAGGGACTTGGACTGCTCCCGACCGGGCAGCCTCAACACCACGGCCAGGTTTACACATCTCGAGCATCCTCAGCACCACGAGATGGTAGGGACTTCAGCTACTTCTGGCCGGGCATCCTCAGCACCATGACCAGGTCTACTCATCTTGGGCATCCCGGCACCACGAGATGGTAGGGTCTTAGGCTACTCCTGGTCGGGCATCCTCGGTACCACGACTAGGTCTACACATCTTAGGCATCCTCGGTACCACGAGATGGTAAGATCTTCGCCTGCTCCTGGGCAGGCATCTTCGGCACCATGGCTAGGTCTACCCATCTCGAGCATCCTCGGCACCACGAGATGGTAAGGGCTTAGGCTACTCTTGGTCGGGCATCCTCGGCACCACGGCCAGGTCAACACTTCTCCGGCATCCTCGACACCACGAGATGGTAAGATCTTCTCCTGCTCCTGGGTGACATCCTCGGCACCACGACCAGGTCTCCTCATGTCGGGCATCCTCGGCACCACAAGATGGTAGGGTCTTAGGCTACTCCTGGTCGGGCATCCTCGGCACAACGACCAAGTCTACACATCTCGGGCATCCTCCGGCACCATGAGATGGTAAGATCTTCGCCTGCTCCTGGGCAGGCATCTTTGGCACCACGGCTAGGTCTACCCATCTCGGGCATCCTCGGCACCACGAGATGGTAGGGGCTTAGGCTACTCCTGGTCGGGCATCATTGGCATAATGACCAGGTCTACACATCTCGGGCATCCTCGGCACCACGAGATGGTAAGATCTTCGCCTGCTCCTAGCTGGGCATCCTCGGCACCACGGTCAGGTCTACTCATGTCGGGCATCCTCGATACCACGGCCAGGTCTACTCATGTCGGGCATCCTCGGCACCACGAGATGGTAAGGTCTTAGGCTACTCTTGGTCGGACATCCTTGGCACCATGAGATGGCAAGATCTTCGTCTGCTCCTGGCCGGGCATCCTCGGCACCGCAACCACGTCTACTCATCTCGGGCATCCTCAGCACCATGAGATGATAGGAGCTTAGGCTACTCCTGGTCGAGCATCCTTGGCACCACGACCAGGTATACACATCTCGGGCATCCTCGACACCCATGACTAGGTATACACATCTCGGCATCCTCGACACCACGAACAAGTATACACATCTCGGGTATCCTCGGCACCACGAGATGGAAGGATGTTCACCTACTCTTGGCCGAGCATCCTCGGCACCAAGGTCAAGTCTACTCATATTCGGGCTTCCTTGGCACCATGAGATGGTAGGGTCTTAGGCTACTCATGGTCGGGCATCCTCGGCACCACGACCAAGTCTACACTTCTCGGGTATCCTCGGTACCACGAGATGGTAAGATCTTCGCCTGCTCCTGGCTGGGCATCCTCGGCACCATGGCCAGGTCTACTCATCTCGGGCATCATCGGCACCACGAGATGGTAAGAACTTCGAGCTCTTGTATTGAGTCTTGATGAGACATTTCCTTTGTTTATTTAATTACTCAAACTGCAAAGAAGTATAAATACTCATACAAATACATGCATTGTTCACATGGCTCACCGAGTACGATACGACTGGAGGTGATTTGCATGTCATGACCTCTCCAGCCTTTTGCCTTCAGCATCTTGTAAATAAAAGCTACCTCCGGTGAACTTTTTGATAATGATGTAAGGTCCACTCCATTAAGGCTCGAGCTTTCTGGGGTCGCCGACCGGCTTGATTCTTTTCCAGACCTTATCTCCGACTTGAAAAGTCTGAGTAATCACTCGACGATTGTACACCTGCTTTCTACGCTGCCGATATACAACTAGTCGGGTAGCTATATTGTCTCGCACTTCTGTTACCAGGTTCAGGTCGATTAGTCGTTCCTGATCATTGTCTTCTTTATTGTAGTGTTGTCGCTGGACTGACTCATCACCTATCTACATAGGAATCACCACTTCTGCGCCATACACCAGATTGAAAGGACTCTGACCAGTTCCTTATTTGGGAGTGGTGTGGTACAATCACAGAATGCTTGAGAGTTCTTCGACCCAAGTGCCTCTGACATGGTCAAACTTTATCTTGAGCCCCCTAATGATCTCCTTGTTGACCACTTCTACCTAGCTGTTGCCTTGAGGATAAGTGACTGAGGAGAAGGCTTGGTGAATGCCTAGTCCTTCACACAACTCTCTGAGTTTGTGCCTTGCAAACTGTCTGTCATTATCCGACACCAACTTATAAGGAATGTCGTACCTACAGACTATATCCTTCCAAAGGATCTTCATCACGACTATCTCCACGATGTGCGCAAGCCGCTCAACGTCAACCCATTTGGAGAAGTAGTCGACCAATACTAAAAGGAACTTCTTCTACTGAGATCCGATTGGGAAAGGACCCATAATATCCATTCCCCACTGGTCAAAGGGGCATGAGATAGTGGAGACTTAAAGTAGTTCCGTCGGGCGATGATTGATATATTGATACTTTTGACAGGCTGTGCACTCGGCAACAAATTTGATAGCATCTGCCTGTAGTGTGGGCCAAAAATATCCGGCTAGAATAATCTTTCTAGGCATGGATCATCCCCCGATATGGCTTTCACATATGCCTTCGTGAACCTCCCGTATGATTTAGTCGACCTCCCCTGAACCAATACACTTGAGCAATGGTCAGGAAAAGGCTCTTTTATATAACTGCTCCCCGACCAACGTAAACCTAGCAGCCCTGCGACGGAAAAGCCGAGCTTCCTTATCAACCGTCGACATGGCCCCACTGCGTAAGAACTCCACATAGGGTTCTCTCTAGTTGGGTAATACAGTGTCAGCAGCTTCCTCTTTGATCTGGGCTGCGGCTCCTTCAGGAGCGCTGGGCTCTTCCAGCGTCCATAATGTAATGGAGATAGCCAATTTGGCTAGCTCATCTACCTTGACATTATCAGCTGGGGTTATCTTCTACAGAACAACTTCAGTGAAGGAAGACCTCAGTTGCTCATATATGAACATATACCTCTGCAGGCGCTCATTCATAACTTCGAATTCTCCTTTTATCTACTGAGCTATGAGCTGAGAATCCGAGTGCAAGATAACCCGAGCAACTCCCACATGCTTAGCAGTTTGGAACGCCGCTAGGATCACCTCATATTCGGCTTCATTATTTGTGGCTCGGAAGTTGAGTCGGATAGATAGTTGTAGCACATCTCCTCATGGAGAAATCATCAGAACTCCAACCCCACTGTGCTTGTTGTTGGAGGAGCCATTAACATAAATTCTCCATACTTCATCAGCTTCAGGTCCTGGGACAACTTCGAGAATAAAGTCAGCTAGAACTTGAGCCTTGATGGCAGTACGGGGGTGGTACTCAATCTCATACTCGCTCAACTCTGCCGTCCACTTGATCAGTCGTCCCGAAGCCTCTGGATTGGTGAGGATGCGCCCGAGTGGACTATTGGTGAGCACCACAATGGGATGCGTCAAAAAATACGGTCTCAGTCTTCGGGTCATTAGTACTAAGGCATAAGTCAGCTTCTCCAGGGTAGTATGTCGAGTTTTTCATCTTTTAGGAGGTGCCTGAAGAAGTAGATGGGATACTGAGTAGTACATTCTTCCCGAATAAGTGCAGAACCCACAGTTTGCTCAGCTGTGGTCAGGTAGACAAACAACGTTTCTCCCTCCAACAGCTTATATAGGATGGGGAGCTCGAAGAGATATGCTTTTAAATTTGTAAAAGTCTTCTTGCATTGATTATCCCATTCGAACATGACGACTTTCCTCAGGATTTTGAAGAATGACAAAGTTCTGTCAGCAGATCTGGAAATAAACCTGGATAGAGCTGTAATTCTGCCATTTAGCTGCTATACGTCTTTGAAGTTGCGAGGGGATGAATGTTGAGAATGACTTGCACTTTCTCCGAATTATCCTCAATTCCTCTTTCTGTCACCATGTACCCGAGGAACCAACCATTTTTCACCCCGAACAAACATTTAGTAGGGTTTAGCTTCGGTCCATTGGCCCTCAAGGTAGCGAAAGCCTCCTCTAGGTCAGCTATCATGTCCTCCTCTTCTCCTTCTTGACCAGGATATTATCTACATACACCTCAATATTCCTCCTGATCTGGTGGCGGAAGACCTTATCTATCATTTGCTAATAGGTTGCACCTGTGTTGCGCAATCCGTACGTCATGACATTGCAGTAGTAAGTGTCATCTACCGTTACAAAACTGACCTTCTCTTGGCCTTTCCGGGCAAGGGGAACCTGGTGGTATCCTTGATATGCATCCGACATTGAAATGAAATTACAGCCAGAGGTAGAATCCACCAGTTGATCAATGCGAGACAAGGGGTAACAGTCTTTAGAGCAAACTTTATTTAAATCACAAAAATCAATACAGACCCGTCATTTACCCCCGGGCTTAGGGATTAGTACAACATTCGCTAGACAAGTCGGGAATTGAATTTCTCTGATATGCTTGACCTTCAACAACTTTGCGACCTCCTCCCTAATTATCTTATCTTGCTCTGGTGCAAAGTGTCTTCGCCTCTGCTTCACCGGTCGGACTCCCGGGGTGATATGCAATCGATGTATGGCCAAGGTAGGGGGACTCCCTGATTTCTTCAGTAGCCCATGCAAACACGTCCCGATGGCCCATTAAACAGTTGATCAGCCAACTTTTAAGTTCTGACACAAGATCAGCAGCAGTTCTTGTGATTCCTTTAGCTTGTTGAGGATGAATCTAGACTTCTTCACTTTTGACCTCCTTGCATTCCTCTTTAGCTCTTTCTTCCTCTCGGGGATTGACCAGGTCGATTTGCAAGATTTATATATCCTCGGGTTCTTGTGGGATTCTGTTCTAACCTCCCCATTGTAGCATCTCCGGGAAGCCAGTTGGTCTCCTTTGACTTCAGCCACCTGCTACCCCACTGAAAATTTAATCTTCTGGTGGTAGGCCGAGACCACTGTCTAAAATAGGCTGAGCGCCGGTTGCCTCAGGATGGTGTTGTAGTATGATTGGGCATCCACGATCATGACGGAAGTCCTCCTTGTCCTCTGTAGCGTGTCATCCCCCAGTGACAGAGATAGGGAGATTTGCCCCATCAGCTGTACTCTATATCCGGTGAAGCCGAAGAGCGGGGTGGTGACAGGATGCAGCTCTTCCTCGTCGACCTGCATCTGGTCCAAAGTCGACTTGTACAGGATGTTGACAGAGCTACCTGTATCCACAAAGATGTGCTTAACCTCGTAATTAGCTATTCGGGCAAGGATTACCAGTGCATCTTCATGGGGGGGGGGGGGATTCCACGTCCTCCAGATCGTCAGGGCTGAAGGAAATGACAGGGCCCTGACGCTTCTCCTTGTCCGTCACGATGGTGTAATTTTTCAGTCGGCAGGTATGGGCCTTCCTTACCCGATGAGAGTCTCCTCCAATCGGACCTCCTATGATTACTCCTATATGACCCGATGGAGGTCCGCGAGCTGGAGCCTTGCCTTTCTTGGGATCACTTTCAGGGGAGATAGACTAGTGGGGCACTATCTCCCGACTTCTTCCTCTCGAAGGTAATCGGGACCGATGCCTGGATCTGTCCTCCCCCGATTGTCGACGATGAACGGAAGGGCTTCGGTGAGGGGATCATCGTTGATACCCCGCTTTGATCCACCATTTGCGGGGCTTGGCATCCGCATCCTTAGACCTCCTCTTCTTCAAAGTATAACACTCCTCTATAGAGTGCATTGTGATGCCGTGGAAGTCACAATACTTCTTCGGTGGCTCGGGTCCTGATGTGGCCCAATACAAGTGTCACAAATGAGCCTCAAATTTAGATATTTATAAGCTGAAACCCCTTGGCTAACAAAGTTAAATGTAGAATAGGGGGCTCAGTTCGTATTTTCCAAGGACTAGTTGTGAATGTTTAATTCAAGCTTGAAGTATTTGTCGTCAAATGTTTTGGGTTTTCAGATTAGAATGGGGGTTTGTTTTGTGATGAATAATGAAAATACAGCTGATATGAAGTGAATTCAACTAAACAAAAATTAGCTAGGGAATTGTGAAAACTAGACTTACCTACTTGGACATAAAGCAATTCAATACTAGTATATGAAATTGAAAGACAAAACTAGAATCAAAGACGAGCAGGCAATTAATCTGACGCTAAGTTACAGTAATGAAGTTGAACTTCTGCGCTACAAAATGAATGCAAGAAACAGGTTGAAAAGTGCTGGAAGACTTCCAGATCGGTCAACAGACCAATCAGGTATGTGTCTGATCGGTCGAAAGACCGATCAATAGCTGTCTGGATTGGTCGAACAAACCGATCAGTAGCTGAAAACTGATAGAACTTGCGACAACTAAGAATTCAAAAGCTTAAAATTACAGTAAGTGAACACCAGACTCTCTTTCGATCTCAGATCATTCTTGCCGTCACATAAGAATCAGCTATGAACCCCCTAGCTCGACAAATCGATAGAGAAATTACTTCCCAGATCAGTTATCCGCATATCACACTATCGATTGAATACCCTTCCGATCTCCTTCTTCTCGATCAGCCGGGCTGCAGATGTGACTCGAGGATGCTCCAAACTCTTTAGAGAACCCCCCTGAATGTTTGGGCAGGTCCAATAGACGAAGATCGGTGATCGATCAGTAGCAAACGGGAAGAAGCAGAGCTTCGGCTGAAACCCTCAACCGATCCCTTCTAGCGACGGGATCGCCTTCCAACTTCACCGGAAGTCATTCTCTAGGACTCAAGATCTTGAGATGAGATTGCTCTGGTGTGGCCGTGATAACTACCATTTTGTTGATTATTTTAGGCTCTAAAATCCATGTTTGATCCACATTTTATATGCATAAGTTTGCATTTATATTAGGTTTCATGAATTATCTCTATTTTAGTTTTTAATTCAAATCTTTGTATATTTGAGATATTTTGGCACTAAATTTGAATATCAATTTTTGTAGGTTTCAATTGATCATGGACCTAGATCAGATTGGGTTAGACTTGAGTCAGAATTGGATCTGGATCAAAGTGATTAAGCTTGGATTAATTTGAGCCGTCCGATCAAGAAACAGCTAGATCTGAACCATCAGTCAACTTCTGATCAATTCGAGTTCAAGGTAGAGTTAATCATGACCACTGATCACGATATGAAAATTTCATCAAAATCAGAAGCAATTTGACCGTTGGATCAAGCACAAGGTGTTCTAGACCATCCAAGCAAGAGAAGGAAAGATCTGGGCCATCCGCCACAGATTTGGTTGATCTGAGCTAAGGACAGGTAGATCACAACCACAGATCAAGATCTAGGGAGTTTGGCTAAGATCTGAGAAGATCTAACCGCTGGATGGAGCGGAAAGGATCTCAACCGTTCAATTTCAAAAAGGAATAAGTTTAAATCAGAATTCCCTCTTCCTTCTCCATGGTCGCGTCGCAGAGCTTTCATCGCCAGTAGAGTAGAGTTCTAAGTTGTTCCTCATTTTCTTAACCGATTTCCTTGCAGTTTTCTTCCTTAGATCGCGCGGCCACATCAAGATCAAGTTGTTTCCAAGATTTCAGATCCTCGAGGTAAGATCTTTAGTTCAGTTTTGCTAATGATTTCTCGCAACTGAAGGTGTTTTGCCGAAGCTTGTTTCCACTGATCGATCCATCGTCGATCACTGGATTCTCGTCGTCCGGATCTGTTGAAGCACTGAGAGGGGCTCTCGAAGTGTTTCGATGGTTTCTGAGTCGATCGCCATTCAGCCGATTGAGAAGGCAGCAATCGGGGAAGCCTTTCAGCTACTGACTGATCTCGTGACCGGACAGAGGGTACTCTGATCGGTCCCGTGACCGATCAGAAGAGGGCCTGATCGGTCGAGATGACTGATCAGGAAGAGCAGAACAGCAGATTCACTGCAACTGAACCAGAGAGTCTTCCTCCGTTGGATTTTAAGGTAGGGGATTCATAGCTCAACTTTCATGTGACGACGAAGGAAAGTTTAGGTTATAAACTTGATTTGATGTTTAATTTAGGATAAATTTGTTCAAACATTCATGTTCTTCAAGTTGTTATAATTGTTCCATTACATTTCAAGCCATGTGCTTAAGCCAAGATTTGTTCTAGTTTTCTTTAATCTGCAATTTCTTTCATGCAATTAGTTTTCTGCAATTTATTACCTACAATTAGCTCTTTAAGTTTAATTCTATAGTTCGAATTTAATTGCTTAGTTCTTCCACTAGGTTAAGTCTAGTTCTTGCAACTTCCTATTCATTCCATGCTTTAGCTGAGTTCATTTCAGTTTATTTCATATTGTCATTTCCTTATTGCCAAAACCCCATTTTATCTAGAAAACCCAAAACATCAAACGACAAATAAACCTGCAAGCTCGAGTTTAAACATTCATTTAACTAGTCGTTGAAAAAATACAACATAAGGGCCTGATAAGCACCATTTTATTGATTATTTTAATTGCTAAAATCCATGTTTGACCCATGTTTTTATTGCTTAATTATGATTTTACCCTAGGTTTTGGAACTTTATCTTATTTTGGACTTAATTGCAAAATTACATAATTTTTGGATTATTTGGCCACTAATTTTCTGATATATTTTTGTAGGCATGAAAGGGTCCTGGACCTAGGGCATACTGGGTCAAACCTGAGTCGGATGTGAACCGGATCGAATTATCAAGCCTACGATTAATCCGGGCCGTCCGATTCAAGAGCGGCTAGATCTGAGCCATCCGGGACGATCTGAAGCAATCCGAGCTAGGGTTAGGGTTGATCAAGCTCTATGATCAAGATATGAAGGTTTCATCCCAATCAGAGCTAAATCAACCGTTGGATCAAGCAAGGAGGTTTCTAGAGCGTCCATTCACAGATAGAGTTGATCTGGACCATCCGTTGCACATCTGGAGGATCCGAGCTACCACAAGACAGATCCTGACCTCAGATCATCATCATAAAAGTTTGGCTCAAATCAGAGCAAGATCTACCGTTGGATCTCCTCCAATCAATCTGAGCCGTCCAAACTTAATTACTTAAGGAAAATTTGGCAGCAGTTCTCAGCGTCGCGTCTCCGCCGCAGCTTCGTTCTACTTCAGTTCTTCATTTCTTAGCTAATTTCTTCAATCCAAGGGGCGCGACCACCTCAAATCGATGCTAATCCTTGAGTGACAGCAAGGATAAGGATTGGGGTTTAGTTTAGTTAGCGAATTTTCAGTAATTAGCATTAGATTTCAATTCTGCTATTTCGTTTCTGCAATTTGTATTAGACGATTCATTTTCTTGTATGGATTGCTTCTATCTTAATTGGAAGCTCATCCTTGAGTGACAGCAAGGATTTGTGAGCTGAAATGAGGGATTGAAGCTTGGTTAATCTCGTTTTCTTAGCTGTAATCTTCAATTCTGCCACTGTTCTGTTTCTGATTTCGATTCAGTTGTGTAATTTTTGTTTTGAATGTTTTTTTTGCAGTAGTTAAGTTCCATTTTGCAAGTAGATTAGTTAGTGAGCTTGTTAAGATAACAATAGCTTTTGATTTCAGTTCAATTAGTGCCTTACTGCTTGCGTATCAGTTGTGCAGCCCGTATCAGCCCTGTTCGTACAGATTTCTGTTCAGTTTCGAGTTTTTCAGTTTAACTTCAATTCGATTCTTGTTTAGCTTATTCCTTGCAATTTAAGACAACCTTTAGTGTGATAATTCATTAGATTCGAATTGTTTCTCATTCAGCTTTAATTCTGAATTTTTAGCTTGTCACAGCCTGCGTATCAACAATTCTGAATCCTGCAACTTTATTTCTGCATATCATGATTGGGTTAGGGCAAGTTTGTTTCAATGGAGTTAGTTTCTGCATTTATTGACTGCTATATCCACCTCCTTCACATCCACTCGCTGCTGGGTTAATTTCTGCAATCAATTTGTAGCTTTACTGCTGCCCAAAGGTTATCTGAAATTCTACAGATTTATTTCTGCACATTACAGATTTAGTTTGTGCCAAATTCTTGCTATATTTCTGAACTTACTGGTCTACTTACTGAGCTTTGGCTTGAGCCATCTGAGTTCCCTTCTGAACGTCGATTGTGTTAACTGGATCTTAATTTGTTTGTGAGTTCTGAGTACAGAGTTAGGTGCTGAATTTCTGACTTCTTTACACTTCTGCACATGCATTTTGAGTTTTCGGTTTGTATCTAAAGTGAATTGTTTGATATGAAATTCTTCATCCATTCCTGACAAGTTTTTCATTGAGAGTTTGTTTTTCTCAAATCGCATTTGATCAGCTGCAATCCCAACTGTTAGAATCAGTTTTTGGCACAAAAAATTCAGCCCTTGGCACAAGAGTTTCATCTTGTGTGCCAAGTTGTTAGAACACTGACTTGTATCAGATTTACACCAGTTTTTCTGGTGTAGGACAGCTACTGAAGTCTATTGATATCATTTTCAGAATCCTTGAGTTTCTATGCATTGGTTTACTTCCGGACTTTGTAGCTAGTTGTGTAGTGATTGTCCAAAGTTTGATTGCTGAATTTTCATAGATAGCATTTGATCTAAGTTGGCTTGCTTCTGAAAATTGTATCCGCTGTTTTGTTGCTTCATTGCTTAGCATTTGTTGCTGAATTTGAGATCAGATTCACTTTCTAAAAATCGCTTAAGTGCTTTAGATGAATAAGTGGTCCTTTTGGTTGAATGATAACTTGCTATCACTTGTTAAGTTCCATGGTTGAGTTTTCCTTTATTTTCATTGTGATTCCATTTCTATTTAGAACCCAAATCTTTATTTGAAACCCGAAATTCACAAACGACACCTAAATACAAGCGCGAATCAAATAAACCTTCAACTAGTCCCTGAGAAAAATACGACCTGTGGCCCCTATATTACATTTTCATTCTTTTGATTGTAAAAGGGTTTTCAGCTTTCATTTATACATTTAAATCTGATGAGCCCACACTTTCGTGACAACTTTAATTAGTACATTTGGGCTTATCAAATTTTTGGCGTCGTTGCCGGGGAAGCAACTAGTTGATTTGTTTGATTTATGCTTGTATGCTTTTTGATATATCATCGGGTTCTATTTTTTATTGCTTATTCTTTTGTATACGGGTACTGCCATTTTTCTTGTTTGTTTTGTGACAGGACTGCCAGTTCAGAATGTTTCCATCTACTTACCAGCAGCCGTGTCAACAATTCCAACAAAATCAGCAACCAAATCAAAATTTCCAACATTTCTGTGAAAATTTTCAACAACCAAACCAGTTTTTTCAACCTAATTGTCAGCCAAGTCAGCCCTTCCAATTTCAGCAGCCAAGTCAACCAAATTTCCAACAATTTCAGGAAGGGCAGCCACAATTTCAGAGTTTCGATCAACAAATTCAGCAATTTCAGCTACCATGTCAACAATTTCAGCCACCACAATCATTTCAACCGCAATTCCAACAATTTCCGCCGGATTTTCAGCCAATTCAACCAATTTTCCAGAATTTTCAGAATGGGCAGCCTTTCCAAAATTTTCAGCCCAATCAACAAAATTTTCAGCAAGAGTTTCAGCCCCAGTTTCAGCAATTTCAGCCTTCTAATCCGAATTTCCAGCCTACATTTCAGCAATTCGAACCTCAATTCCCAGCCATATCAACAGGGGCAACAAGTGTGTCAAACATTTTAGCAAGATCCGCCTCAAAACCAGCCATTTTATCAGCCCACACAGCCCTTGAATCAAAATTTTCAGCCTTACAACCAAGGGTTTCAAAATCAGAATTTTCAGCCCTTGCCACAGAATTTTCCACACCAAAATCAGAACTTTTAAGGCTACAACTCCCAGCAAAGTTTCCAAGAATATCAGCCCTTTAATCAGCCCCAACAGCCATGTTTTCAACCAAATCAGCAAGCTCAAAATTTTCAGCCTACTTCATCCTTTCAAGGTCAATCAAGGAGCTATGCTAACCAAGGAGGCTATGGGAGTTCTAGTGCAGGAAATGTGCTCCAACAGAAGGTCGAGGAAATGTTGCAACAAATTAGGCAACAACAAAGAATGGAGGAGATTTATCAACTAGTTGTACAATATCATCAATAGCAGCAAAGGCTTCAAGACATAGAAAGAGGCGTTGGACAAATTGCTAGTCAAATGAATCAAATGCAAGTTCAAGGTGACCCTAGTGCATGGCCAAGTCCTTCTTCAAGTAATCTTGCACATTTGATATAAGAAGAAGAAGATGACATACTCATCAAAGTCTGGGCACCTACAGCATGCATCCCTCCGGAGATTCCTACTCAAAATTCATTTTCAAATTTTTCAGCTCCAGAAGAAGAAACTGAAGCTCCACAGGACCATTCTAGACTTTTAGTTTCTGATGATAGTATTATTGATGGTCCTAATTTTTCTAACATTATTGTTGCAGATATTACAGAGGAAACTTGCATAGGAGATGATTCCATAGGTGTAGGGGACTGCACTAAGCCCCAGGGACCACCACAAGATTCAGAAGATGAACCAGAAAGTGTAGGGACTTGCATGGTGGAAGCAAGCACCCAAGGATCACCAGTTGATTGTCCACCAGAGCCTGAGGCTGAAGAGGAGCATGTACTTGACCAGGAGGAAGCCATGGACACATCTACCCTTGTAGAACCTCCAGGTATTCTCCAGCACGCTCAGGTAAGTATTTCTCCCCTTTCTTCAGAAAAATGCAGTGAGGTACCTAGTGCTAACTTTATTGATTCTGATGAGTTTATTGATATACCTTGTGTAGAAATTGTTTGTGAAAATCCAATAGAGGTACCAAACATTGATTTTATTGATCATCATGCATTACTTGATACATCTCCTGTAGATATGGATAGCGAAATAATTTTAGAGGCACCCATAATTGATGTTGTTTTTTATGATGAATCACTTAATACATCTTTTGTGGATATGAATAGTGAAAATTTTTTAGAAGTGTCTGAAATGGATGTTATTTATTTTGATGAGTCTCTTGCTATATCATATGCTGAGGTTGAATGTGAAAAACTTTTGGAGATATCTGAGATTGATTTTATTGGCTGTGATACATTACTTGATACACCCTTGATTGAAAATAATTGTGAAATTTCTATTGATGAGCCAGAAATTGATTTCTTTATTTGTGATGAGTCTTTGGATGCAAATTTTATAGGAAATAATTTTGAAAATTTTATTGAGGCACCAGAATTCGATTTAATTGGATATGATGCAGTTTTGGATTCATTACATGCAGAAACTGATACTATTTTATTTCTTTCTGACCCTGTACACTTGAGAGAGGTATTACATGTTTTTACTGGGTCCAGAAGACTTCAGGAGTGGGTACTCCAACTGAACAGACTTCAACCTCCTGGAAGGACTTCTGAAAGGCATCAAGAAGGAGGAGATGATTTTACTCTAATTCGAAGCACTCCACCTCTTACATGGCTATTATACCTGAACCGTCTTAGGCCACCAGAGCAAATTTTTGCAAAGTTCAAGTGTGGGGGAGTCCCAAATCACTCAGCCACTCAGACTCCTCCACTACCACGATGGAGGCTACTTCTGGATAGACTCCGCCCACCAGAATAAAGGGGAGTTTGATTTTTCTTGTATTTTTCTTGTATTTTATTTTTCATTTCCATGCTTCCTAGAATTAGAATTTTCCTTTGAACTGAGTCCTTGTAAATAAATGCATGTTATTTCTTTTGTCACTTTCTCTTGCATGAGTAGAAATAAATGTATCCCTTTAGGTTATCTTCATGTCATGTTAGAGTCTTTTGAAAATAAATTAAATTTGGTTGTTAAAACTTAGGATTTGAGTTCATGGATGAAATCTTGAATGCTTGAGTACGATTTTGCTTTAGATTCTTGATTGAGGACTTGAGATGAATTATTTTTACCTAGTGAGAATTAGCCTTATATTTGTGATACATACATGTTATTGTACTCTAGAACTTGCTTAGGTTCTTTCAAAATCATATTTCAATGATTGGATCACATCTATAGAGGCTAATCCATTTATTTTCCTTTCCACATCAATTTTTAGCAATAATCATGTTTATTCCATTTCTCTTTACCTATTTCCTACTCTTACTCACTTTTCTTTGGACTTGTTGTTTGATTTGTTTCTTGATGTTATTTTGCCCGAGACGGACAAAGATTCAAGTGTGGGGGAGTGACTAGTATTTTGGAAAGATTTGGTATCAAGGATGCATTTCAACTCGAAAAAAAAAAATTTCATTTGCCAAGTTGATTGGAGTTTGGTGTCAAAAATAAGCAAGAAGAAGTGATCAAAGATTAAAAACAATTGAGGATTCTTGACCATCAATTTGACGATCCAAACAATTTGGAGCCAAGATGAATTCGGTTGAAGAAGTAATCCAAATGGCATACATATGAAGGAAATCTATGTCATGTCAAAAGAGAAGGGATACAAAAGCTGAACAAAAGCCGAAAACAAAGAAAAAAATTCTGCACCAAGAAGGAAAAGAATTTGAAGCATGTTTCGGGCAGCTCACTTGATGTTGAATGGCAGTTGGACAAGTTTGAGAACAAGTGCAGGAATTCTATGTCAAGTGAATTCAGTTAAAGAAGAAGAGAAATCTGAGCTAAGTGGGAAAGACTTGCAGCTGTACCTTGCTAATCTGAAATCATGAACAGAGCTGAGCAAATCTAAACTGCAGCAAGGGAGAGCTTGAAATTGCTGCCGAGAGCTGGAATTGGATCTCCAGCTAAAGTCAATCTGAATTGAAGCAATTGAATCTGAATTGAAGCTGAGATGTTTCCACTTTGAACTGCTGAAATGATACTTCTGAAATGATGTAAACTGAAAAGGGAGTAAGCTGCAAGGTTCTAAATCATGAAGGACTTTAGTTGGAAGACTAAACCGAAGGCTGATGAAATTTGAATGGAATGCTCAATTGAATTCTGGATTGGAGCAGGGAAGTGCAGGGAAATCTGAACACGGCTGGAAAAATCTGATCCAATGCAGAAAAATTCAGAACACAATCTGAAATTGAAGCTGAACTGATTTGAATCAAAACTGAGTTGAAATGCAAGGGCTGTTTGCAAAGGTTAAGCTGGACAGATTAGAGTCTAAGTGCAAAAATTGTTTCGGCAGTTTGGTATTAGCAATGTGTAGCTGAGTTTGATCAGAATTTATAAAGCAGTTTATTTAAAAGTTTGGAAGCCAAATTGCAAAGGAAAAGTGAACAAGTTGAAGAGAACTTGAGTAGAGACTTAGCTGCAATTTAAATCTGCAGCTGATTAAAAAAAAAAGAAGAAATCTGCAGCTGGAAATCTGCATTGCATTGAGAGCATGCAATCTACCGAGTGCTGACTTGGAGTTGCTAAAGTGACAAAGGTTGAATGCAAAGTAAGCGGTAAGATGCTGAATTCTGTTGAAAGAGTGTTGTTGAACATGTTGTGGAAAATTCAGAATTGAATTACAAGGACTTAAATGATGATATCACAAAAACAGTTTGTAACAAGAGAAGCTGCAATTTGGGTTTACAAGGTTGTGCATTATAGAATGAAGAACTTGCTGAATTTAAATTCTGAATTGGCTGCGTGGATGTTCTTTTCAGAACAGAGAAAGAAAAAAAAAAGGAGAAGAAGAAGACAGTTTGGAAAAAAGAAAAAGAGAGAAATAAGTTGGCACACCTTTGAAATTTCGGCACATTGAAAATCATTGAAGTTCTCTAATCCAAATTAAAAGCTTTGCTCCACTA
>JAGFNQ010003578.1:0-30288 GCA_024364735.1 Boesenbergia rotunda
AAACAATTCTGTATGAATCGGCAATAGAAGTTTAATGTATGCTCAAGTATATACGCGCTGGATCTTGCGTACATTGTGGGGATGTTAGCAGATATTTGAGTAAACCCTGGACCAGAGCATTGGAAAGCTGTAAAAAGGGTTATGCAGTATTTGCAAAGAACGAAGAGTTACATGCTCACATATCGGAGATCAAGTTATCTAGAGATATTTAGGACTTTGATTTTGTTCGATACTTAGATAGCAAGAGGTCTATCTCAGGTTATGTCTTCATATTGGCAGGAGGGGTTATATTATAGAAAAGCATTAAACAGATGCTAGTAGTCATTTTCACTATGGATGCACAATTTAGAGCACGTTATGAAGCTTCCAACTACAAGATATGCATGCGGAACCTTATCAGAGAATTACAAATTATTGGAGGCATTGAGAGATCATTGAGAATCAACTGTGATAATAAAATTGCAAAATTATATTCCAAGAATAACCGCAGCTCGTCAAAGTTTAAATACATCGACATAAAATTTCTGACGGTTAAAAAAAGAGTCCAGAATGGTCAAATTGTGATAGAACATATAAGGACATACTCAATGTAACAAGGGCTTGTCACCCAAGGTGTTTCCTCAGCATGTCTTAAATATGGGGTTCTTCCTTTTAAAGAAGTACCTATTTGGTAGGAATATGTATTTCTGTGATGCTTTATATTAATGAACACATGTATTTTTGACTTATTGTGCATACTAAAGTTTTACATGTGTATAAGGTTTTGACTACATATGAACATTATGATTTACTATTGTGGTTTTGCATACGGTTTTGTAAATATAATATGAGACTCAATTTTGAAACATAAGGTTGAATCATGATTTACCATTGCGGTTTAGCATAAAGTATTGGTAAATATGATTTGGACCCGATATGGGTCATAAGGAGAATTTATTGAGATTTGAGAATGGACACGTACAGATCACATTTTGTGTCATTCTTGTACTACACATTCACATTTAATTTATTCTTAGGTCTTGTTATAGTTATAATAACTCTGACTTCTTTAGTTTTGTATTAATTGATTTAATGCACTAGATTGTTTAAAGGGGTATTTAACCCATAAAGTTTAAGTTTTGACATATTGAGCTCAACTAAGGTGTTGTGCGGTGTATACAGTATCAAGTATAACCCAAGTGAGAGATTGAAGGATTTAATCTCTATTTGGTGGGCTAGTAGTTGATTAACAACAACACACAAAAATATGTCATTAAGGAATTAAACCTGATCTAATGTATAGATCCGTTAACCCGATTCATTAATATTAATAAGTTGTTAATGATGAATAGGCTTTAAGGTGGATGGTCCTGCATGATGAGCTTGATATATAAGGAAGAAGCTTCCTTTGATTTGGGCATCTTGAGTCAAAAGGGTTTTTTTATTGCTTCTTCTTCTCTGTACTTTTCCTCATTGAGATCAAGATAAGGTTGTCACCCAATCCTACATAAGACTTACACTGCATTGCAGGAATTGGCTACGATGATAAGTAAGATCAATGACTCTTGCGATGGATTCAAGTTAGTCCATTGTTAGCCATTGTTTCGGTTTTTCAGTCTTAGTCTTAAAGATTGATGATACATGATAAATCATATGGTTAAATTTCGATGTATCGCTATTGCTTTCATATTTTATTAGTAAGAGTATCTCTAATAATGTTTTATTAGCAGAGTTTCTGGTAAAACCATCACAGTTAGAGGAAAGAAAAGAAATTGCTCATCCTAGTGAGATCAGCACAATATTTTTCCATAGCCTAAATTAAATATTTGCGCTCATTACATTTGATATTTGAATTAACTAATCTACAAAGGTATCAATAAATCTCGGTAGACAACTGAAATTTGGACTAGCATATCAGAACTGAAATCAGCAAGATTATATGGTTACAGCTGAACAGTCACGCATGAATCAAAACAAGTAATTTTTAGTGTGCTGACTAATTTCAGTTCTGGTACACAGGTGGAACGCTTCGTGGTAACATATATGAATAAAAAATTTAAACTATGTTCAACACATGAAGTACAGGAACGTTCTGATGCATAATCTCTCGATTTCCTTCCTTGGTTGAGTAATTAAGCAACCGATTAAACTTTCAGCGCCTAGTGCAGAGAAGATATACTTTAACAAGGGAACCTTCTTCGATCAATTATTGAATTAAAAGGAAATCTCCATGCGCTACATAATTGACAAACTAATTAAGTCAGACCTACGTAGTTGAATGCGCGTTGACATGACAAGTTCGCAATCTACAAAATTCGACTTATCGATGTCTACCTTTGGAGACATCAGTTTTTCGGGATACCATTCCTTACCGCCACACTATGAAGGAAACAACTGATCCAACATATTCTACCCCAAATTAAAAGGGGAAAAAGGAGGAAATATAGATCTGACATGTAGAAAAACCGAGAGGGAAACAGAGGTTGTCGAGGGAAGCGTACCTGGAAAATATAGATCGGAGTCGTCGTTCGTCGATCTCCTGATATAATACCGCAGTTGCAGTCGATCTGAAAACCCCTCAGATCCGACGCCGCGGAAGTGAACAGCGAGCCGGGGCCGGCGATCAGAAGAACGAAGCAACTGCAAAACCTTGGCGTGACTGTGAAGTCGGCGGCCTCCCCGTGAGCAAGGGCGTGGTGGGTTACGAAAAGGCACGGCGTTTTAACCCTATTTCGAAATAATAATAATAATAATAACCCGCTACGCGGTCAAAATTAAAAGAATATTGAATAAATTAAAATATATTGAATAAATTAATATTTTTATTTATTAAAATTAATCTTTAAGCTCAATTGTAAATATAATAATGCTTGTTTCGAACTCTCCAAAGAGTGTCCAATTAAGCATAATAAAATTTATCTATCTTTCTAAATTAACTAATAAACGCATCACACTTAAATATTTATCAAAAATGATCTTCCTATTATTCTACTTTTCCTGACAACCACCGCATGTAACTTCAATATTTCTATCTCCTCTCTCCACTATCTCATTCTCTCTCCACCAATGGAAAATAAATCTCTCTTTACTTTTATCTCACGTATCAAGTTATTTGACTCGAATTTATTTATTCAAAACAACACCATCAAAAAAGATCAAAAATAATATAAATAATATATTTTAATTTTTTACAACCTCAAAAATTTATAAAACCTGAAATAGGTATAATCAGACTTCTCTAGATCAATTAATAGGTTTTAGTCATTACTAATTGACCTAGAGAGTTTTGATTGTACTCATTTCAAGTCCTATAGATTTTTGAAATTACAAAGAGTTTAAATATATTATCAATTGTTTATTTCGGCTCTTTCAGAAGTATTAAAATGATATTGAAAGGATCCGTTGAAATCCCACGCATTATGCCTAATATAAACTCATATTTAGTTCCCTTGAGTATGCTGAACTAAATATGAGTGATGGCGTCTTTTCTAGTTGGCTCGGGCTCCACTCCTCCTTGAAGCTAATGTTGATGCCCCTTGATAGATCAAACAGATTAATGTGGGTAGGCTTTATCGACGCTGCCCCTCCGATGCTCAAATTAGTCCTCAAGTCCTATAGATTTTTGAAATTACAAAGAGTTCAAATATATTATCAATTGTTTATTTCGGCTCTTCCAGAAGTATTAAAATGATATTGAAAGGATCCGTTGAAATCCCACGCATTATGCCTGATATAAACTCATATTTAGTTCCCTTGAGTATGCTGAACTAAATATGAGTGATGGCGTCTTTTCTGGTTGGCTCGGGCTCCACTCCTCCTTGAAGCTAATGTTGATGCCCCTTGATAGATCAAACATATTAATGTGGGTAGGCTTTACCAACGCTGCCCCTCCGATGCTCAAATTAGTCACCAAAAAGAGGGAAAAAATGGAAGTGAAAAGGAAGAACAGAAACAGTGCTTCCAGGAGAGGAGTCGCCTCCCCTTTTGGGGATTAGAGCCACCTTACCTCGTCTGCACCAACGAGATGCTTATATAGGCAGAAGGAATCCCTTGCCACTTTCCCACACTTTCCGATCGGCTCCCGCCCAAGTGAGTGATAATAATGAGTTTATTATCACCTCTCCCAATCATAGTCTGACAGAAGGAAATCGCTTCCATTAGCCACTTCTTGATAACCATTAACGAGTTGTCAAGTAGTTGAGAGTCCAAGTCTCTATGAAAACCTTTAATTTCTTCGTCTGCTGACTCTCTTTGTGATGATGATACTCGTGCATATTGTATCCAACATATATACCTCAAGCGTTACTAGTGGATGATATCCTCTAGTGTGAGCTTCTTCCATATAACTCGGGATAAAAAGGTTGGATTGCTCGAGAGAACCCCTTTCAAATTGCCTTACTGGAGCGCCTCTGCGTTGCTCCACGATGTCGTTTCCATCACTCGGCTAACCTTTTTCTAAAGATCCCAGATGGTAGGTGGGTTGCCATCTCATGGCTTAGTTCGCCATGTCATTGCTCAGTAAATCGATGTGGCATTGCCCTAACGAGGGTTTAATCCATTCTCCAGATTTTGGACTAGGGACTTCCCCAATGTTGTTGCGTGTAGCTGATAACCGTTTCAGTCGTGTCACGGTTTCAAATACAATTAGAGTATCGAACTCATCTAAACTAATGTAGCATAGAGTAACTCGAGTCGTCTCCCAACGAATGTAGTTGGTACAAGATAAATCTCAGAATCGTAAATTATTGCTTTTGGGTTTTTGATATCAAACCAAGGTTTGAATTTGAGCATTAAGACTACGAAAAGATATGGCAAAGCAAGTAGGGAAATCTAATTTAACCTAACTACAATTGCAGCAAAGAAAAGGACAATTGGAAATTAAGCATCAACAAAATTAAACATGGAACAAAAAAACCTACGGCATTAAAGAAATTTAATTTCCTAACCTAATTGCATGCAATGAAGACAGAGAACATAAAGCCATGGAAAAAAAACAATACAAAACAAGAGTTAATCAACTAAGAAACATCACAATTGAAATTAACTGTTCTAAGAGGCATTTGATCAAACACCATAGAGGCATGATTGAAATTGCTTCAAGAACGTGCAATTCGAATTGGGGAAGTTCCATCAACTACAAACATTCACTCAAAAACACACATAACAACTCAAACATTATCAATTATCAAAACAATCAATAACCAAATCAAGTTGAAACACACAAATTGAACCAAGGAATTGAATTGCTCTATAGGGATTGCTGTGAAAGGTAGCTGCTGAATGCTCCCAATCCTGCCCTGTGAAGAGAAAGTCTGTGAAAACTACTGAATTGCAGTGATGAAATTTCTATGCAATTGCGGCTACCGAATCTGTGATAGGAAGAAATTATGTGAAGAAGAACTGCTAGCTACTGGATCGGATGAAGGCTGAATGAAGGATTGCGTGCTGCTATGAAGTGGAGAAGAAGTGCTGCCGAATCCAATCTGATAAACTACTGCCCAATCTGATAAAGAAATTTAAGCTGTTGCTGGATGAAGCTGTGAAGAAAATAAGCTGCTGGAAATGAAGAAGAAGAACTGCTGGAAGAAATAAACTGCTGAACTTGAACGAATTGCTGTAAAGAAAAACAAACGAAAGAATTGCAGTAAGAAATTGATCGCCGGCTGCGGAGGAAGATGATTGATCGTTTCCTCTCAACCCAAGAGGAAGCTGGTGAAGGAGATGGTCGACTAGGGATCGAACCCCGAGCCCTAGCTGTGCGGTGATGATCCGGCTGACGGCGAGATGGAGAGGTGGAGATCCGCCGGCCGGAGGAGATGAAGCGAAATCTGAGGAAGAAGGAGGTTTTTCCCCCTTTGCCGATCGATGCCCTAGGTCGCACATCTCTGCTCCCTTTTGTTCTCTTGGCTTCAGCGATTGGGTTTGGCTCAGCCAACTTCAGCGGTTCAATCAGTCAGCCAAGCATTCGAGTTAACCCAGCTCAGATTCATTCAACCCAGAGCTCACAGTTCAGCCCAGTTCAGTGGTTCGGTCAGCCAAGCCAGCTTCAGTTCAGTCCAGCTCAGAAGTTGGGTTTGGCTCAGCGCGCGGTTCAGCCCAAAACTTGGGTTCAATCTTTAATTCCTTAGCAACGGACGGCTGAGATCGATTTGACTGCATCCAACGGTCGGATCTCTTTAGATCTGAACCAAACTCCACAGATCCCAATCAATGGTCCTGATCTACCTATCCCCAGCTCGGATTAACCAGATCAGTGGTGTATGGTCCAGATCTTCCTTTTTCTTGAATGGATGGTCTAGAACATCTTGAGCTCGATCCAACGGTCAGATTACTTCTGATTTTGCTGAAATTTTTAGATCTTGATCTGTGGTCATGGTTGACTCTATCTTGAACTCGGATTGACCAGAAGTTGACCGATACTCAGATCTAACCGTTCTCTGGAATGGACGGCTCTTATTAATCCGATGCTTGATCCCTTTAATCTGGATCCAATGCTGACTCAAGTTTGACCCGATTTGATCTAGGTCCATGATCATTTGAAGCCTACAAAATGATATTCACATTTAGTGCCAAAAAATATCCCAAATATACAAAGATTTAAATTAAAAGCTAAAATAGAGGGAATACATGAAACCTAATACAATTGCAAACTTAAGCATATAAAATGTGGATTAAACATGGATTTTAGAGCCTAAAATAATCAACAAAAATGATGATTATCAACTCCCCCACACTTAATTCTTGCACGTCTCGGGCAAGTAAACTAGTAAATTAAGGATGTATCCCCCTAGATTATTCTCAATCATAGTTAGAAACAATTGAAAGAAAATTACCTAGGGTTGTCAATTCTAAAAAATCTAAGCTCAATGGACTAGATACTTATCCTTAAATCAACAACTTAGCAATTTCATCCTTCATGATTCATTGAGATGAATTTAACTCTCTAAGCCTTTCAAGGGAAGTTTTAAAGTGGCTCTCTTCCTAAGTTCTACATTTTTGATGAAAAATGGAGCTCTCTCCAACACAACCATGGTTCTTGCACTACCATAGGCTTGCTTATTATCTACTCTCCACCATTATTCATGAATTGGATCCACACCTACAAAAGCTTATTCAAACAAGTTAAAGAAGATATATGCAATGATAAAGATGAAATAGAAAATTGAGAGACTTGATACTTAACTCATGATAAAGAAAATAAAGAATATGATATGACAAAAAGATATGGCAAAGCGAAGAAACTAATATGATAAGGAAACATAGAGAAGAAATATAGTATGATAAGAAAATATGGAAAAAGTTAGGGAAAGTGGAAAACTTGGACACTCAAAAATGTATCCCAATGCACTTTGCCCATTTCTTTTGAGTTGTCTTACATGTATCATGGTTGTGGTGGAGTAGGAATTGAAGAACTGCGAAAATTCAGTGTGCCAATTATTTTCCAGCTGTTTTTTTTCTTTTTCCTCTCTTTTTTTTTAAACAGCTCACACTTTTTTTTTCACTTGGCACATTTTTGCTTCTAATGATAGTATGCTTGCATCCTCCTCCACACTTAAACTTTTGTTCGTCTCGGGCAAACTAGTATTAAAAAACATTAAGGTATCCAAGTCCATGCAAAATATTATTATGAACATGAAAACAGGAAAAGGAGATATGTAATAAGAGTGTATCAACAAGGAAATTGCAAAAATGATATGAGAGAAGAAACAAAGTGATTTACCTCTATAAGTGTGGTCCAATCATAGAAATATAGCTTTGAAAGAACCTAAGCAAGTTCTAGAGTACAATCACATGTGTGTATCACAAAAATTTGGCCAATTCCTCACTAGGTAAAAAGAATTCATCCCAATTCATCAATTTAGAATCCAATACTAAGAAGTACTCAAGCAACCAAGAATTTTCATCCAATGACTCAAATCCTAAGTTTTGACAACCAAATTTAATTTGCTTTCAAGAGACTCTAAAATGATATAAGAAAATCTAGATGAATACATTTATTCCTAGTCACGCAAGAAATAAAATGCCAAAAAAACTAACATGAGTATCTACAATGGCTCTTATGCATTCTACTCTATTCTAGCATTTATTACTACTTGAAAACATGAAAATGATATTCACAATGAAATTTGAGGGTAAGAAGAAAATAACTCCCCTTCAAATAGGGTAAAGGGCACGTAGCATCCATCTTGGGAGAATTATCCTCATGTGATCAATCTCGTAGTGGACAGATTTCTCCCTTATTAATTTTGCACAAGCATCTTCCGGTGGTCGGAGACGATTAAGGTTCAGAACCCACTTAAGAGGTGAGGTGCTACTAGTTGAAATAAGAATAACTCCTCCCTCTTGATATTTTTTAGAAGTCCTTCCAGGAGGTTGGAGTCTGTTCAGATGGAGCACCCACTCCAGAAGTCTTCGGGACCCTGCAAAACCATGTAATACCTCTCTCAAACGTGCAGGGTAAGAAAGAAGTGTAATACCATCAATCTCTATATAAAAAGAATCCAAAAATGCAGCACATCCAATAAAATCAATTTTTGGCACCTCAATGAATTTTTCATAATTAAAATCCACCAAAGGTATATCAAGAAACTTACCACCACCAATGAAATTTATTTTGGATACTTCAATGGATTGATAAGTGGGGATCTATGTGCAAGATACATAGATATTTGATAGACCCGAGATGTGTGTCACGAATGTGGGTTTCAAATTTAGATATTTGTTAAGCTGGAAACCCTTTTTGCTAGCCAAAATGATAATGTAGTAAAGGGGCCACAGGTCGTATTTTTCTAGGGCTAGTTGAGATGGTTCGATTCAAGCTTTGAGTTTATGTATCGTTGATATTTTTGGGTTTCAAATAAAATTTAGGTTTGGTTTCAAATAAAAAATGTAAACGCAATGAAAAGAAGTAAACTCAACTAAACAAACTTAAACTATGTATGGCAATTCAGGACTCAACCAATGCAAATCAAATTTTGGAAAACAATTATGAATTTAGATGCAAATCTAATGCCAAACAATTTAATCAACAAAGTAGCTGGGTTCTCAGTTGAAACTAACTCAAAACCTTAAACCGCATTGCAATAATGGAATTTCGAATCTAGCTTCAGAAGGAACAACTTGGAGTTGCAAAGATGAAGTTACCAATTCAGAGAAAACTGAATGAAGAAGCAAATTCAGTAATTCATAACATGATTATGAAAATGCAGTAATAAAGTGAATGCAGAAATGGAAAATCGGATGCAGACATTAAGTAGCATACATGAGTGCTGAAACTCACACATCAAGCTGCAAGAATTCACAACTAATACTCAATTCAGAAATTAAATTGAAGGCTGCAGAAATGACATTGGCACACAGCAGTTAACTGATACGCAACAGAGGCTGAACAAAATGCAGAAATGTAACTACATACAAGCAAGCCTAAGCACACTAACAGTTGTCTCGAAGTCCAGGAATTAAAGCTAGCACAAATTTAATTCGAAGTAGCAACAGAATTCAGCAGCTAAGCTGGATGCGCAAAGAAAGAAACAGGGAACTGATATGCAACAGATTGCTGAACAGAAATTCAGAAATCTAAATTGATTGCTATGCAAATGAGACAATCTTCAAAGTGAATTCGAAGAGAACAACTAAGCTCACTTGATACAAGAATTAGGACATCAAATTTAAAACTGATACAAAGGAGAAAAATTGATACGCAACAAGCAAAACTGAAACACAGGAACTTAAAAGACTGGTACGCAGCTACAAGTTGATACACAAGAAACTAATTCATGAAACAAACTGAAATTGAGACAATTGTTCAGTAAACAAGCTCACTAGCTAACTACTTGCAGAATTAAACCCTAACCGAGGCAGAAACAATTCAGACAATGAAACTAAATCAGCTGATACAAATGCAGAAATGGAAGTTACAGCTAACGAATTGAAATTCAGTAAAAAACTAAGTCTCGATCATTCCCTGGGCTCACGATCTCCTTGCCGTCACACAAGAGCAAGCCAAGAACCCCTTCAGCTCCGCAAATCAATGGGAAACAGCTTCAATTTCAACTCTGCTAAAAGATTTCACTCGGCTGGAGAGAACCAATCCGATCTCCTTGATCTCACTATGTCGAGGTGTGGTGATGATCTGGTGATGATCAAAGATTACCAGAGGACCCTCCAATATGCTCCAATGGAAGAAAATGACACACGATCACGATTGAATCGATCAGATCACAGAAATGGACAAAACCCTCAATCCACTCTGTTCTGGTGCAAATCCGAGCTAGAATCTCAACGGAAACCTTCTCTCAATGATCCAGATCGCGTTCCAAGGTTGTGATCGAGATGACCACGCCTTCAGATGGAAAGAATCGCAAACGAATCGAAGAACTAGTGAAGAAATGAGAAGAACTCAGCTGGCGAAGACGCGACCGCGTGATCGGGAGCAGAGTGTCGTTTAAGTAGTTAAGCAATGGACGACTCAGATCATTTCGATTCCATCCAACGGCTGATCTTCGTCTGATTTGACTCAAACTTCTCAGATCTTGATCAAGGGTCATGATATGCCTCGGGGTAGCTTGGATCTTCCAGATTTGCAACGGATGGTTCAGATCCCCTTGATCTTTGAATGAACGGTCTAGCTTCTCCCTAGCTTGATCCGATGGCTAAATGATTTCTGATTTGGACGAAACCTTCAGATCTTGATCTGATCGCTCGATTAGCCTTAATCCCAGCTCGGATTGATCAGAAGTTCTCCGATGGTCTAAATCTAACCGTTCTTGCATCGGACGGTTCATATTAGTCGACGCTTGATCACTTGATCCAGTCCACTTTTGACTCAACTTTGACCCAACATGACCTAGGTCCATGATCCTTCCAAGCCTACAAAAGTAGATCAACAATTTAGTGACAAAATAATTCAAATATATCAAAATTTGCAATTAGGTCCAAAATGAATGTAAATCTTGGAACCTAGGGTAAATCCACAATTACGCAAGTAAAATATGGTTCAAACACAAATTTTAGCATATGAAATGATCAATAAAATGATACTTATCAGTAGCTCGGTCAATATCTTTATGTTCTTCGTAGTTTCTCAGTAGAGCTCCTTGGTAACGCACCATGACTTTAGCTTGCTCTCTTTTCATCCTTTATATATTTTGGCACAATGTTGTAGCTCGAGACAATACTAGAGCTCGGGAAAATTCCGGTTGCCATCAGAAGCCCCTCTTTTGAGTCAAATGAAATTTGATAAGATGCGTGATACGCTTCCCTTCCCATTGCTCGGTGTAATATTATAGCTATTGAAAATCCTAATTACCATCAATGAGCTATGACATGTTTTGATGATTTGTCATGCAATAATCTTATTTGGGATTTCAGCAAATCTCTTTCACTTCTGCAAGAGTCAAAGTTAAATTTGATGAATCTACAAGTAAAGATCGTGTGATATCTCAGAATAAAACGATATCTATCGACTATTGTCAGTTTCAACAATGACTGCAAATTAACTCCTCCCTAATAGCTATCTAGCTTCAACTGTCACTCATGTTTATGTTTCAGCAATCTTAACTTGCTATTTTATGTTAGTATTTAGAATTATTCAGTCTCCTTCGTTCCAGGTTTGCAAAGAACAAATTTAGGTCCAATAAAGTAATCAACTTGATCTAAGGAAACAGTTTTTGAATCTAATAGATTCTTAGTACTGAAAGAGGTGAACATAAACTTGTTATGTTTGATATCAAGCTCACGTTGGACTTAATATAAACTTTTATCAGGCCTAACATGTGAGCTTTTAGTGGATTCTTTCAATACCATTTTAATACCTCTAGAGAAGCCTCAATAAATAATAGATAGGATATTTAAACTCCTTGCAATCTCAAAATTCTACGGAGCATGAAATGGGTACAATCGGAGCTCTCTATGTCAATTAGTGAGTTTTAGTCAAAACCTATAGATTGACTTAGAGAGCTGTGATTGCACCCATTCAGGTCTAAATTTCCAAGATGGTAAAGAATTCAAATATGTTATTCATTATTGTTTTCGACTATTTTTCCGGAGGTGTTAAAATGAAATTGAAAGAACCTGTTGAAAATTTCAGCGGATTATTTTCAGCGGATTCTTTCGATATCATTTTAATATCTCTGAAAAAATCAAAATAAATAATGAATAATATATTTGAACTCTTTGCAACTTTAAAAATTCACAGAATCTGAAATGGGTGCAATCAGAGCTCTCTAGGTTAATAAGTGAGTTTTGGTCAAAATTATTGATTGACATAGAGAGCTTCAATTGCATCTATTTCAGGTTTGTAGATTTTTAAAGTTGTAAAGAATTTCAAATATATTATTTATTATTATTTTCGATCTTCTCTCGTGGTGGTGTTTTGAAAAAAATGAATTCGAGTCTAATAAATCGATAGATGAGAGAGAAGAAAAGAAAGATTTGTTTTCAACAAGTGGAGAGAGAATGAGTTAGTGGAGGGAGGAGGGAGAGAGGTTGAGGTTATATGCGGTTGATGGAAAGGATAGAATGGAGTTGTTAACCTTTCTGAGAAATGGAAAATTGAGTTGTTTGTTTGTTGTTTTATTTGTTAGATTGCTAATGCGAAGGCGTGTTCGTCCTTCTTATTGCAAATGCTGAAGAGATCCAATTTCTTGTCGAGTTTTGTAGGTTATTTTTGCTTGCCATTCATGTATGAACTTTGATTTTACTGCTGAAGGTCACTGGACGAACAATTAATAGTATGATTGCCCATATCTTCTCTTGATTATAATACCTAAATAATACTTTGGGCTACAAGTTTGATGCCTACGATTATCTATTTATATATTTATTTTTATAGCAACTACAGTAGGTGTACATATTAATTATTTACAAATTGTTAATTAATTAACCAATACTTGTTTGATGGCTTTAACCATAAATAAAGCCGTGGAAGTAGATGATGTTTTTTAACAAATATTTAGGGCTGCAATGACCAGTGCAGATGTGTAATATTTGTCCCCATAAATTAGAAGGCCAATGTTTGATGTCTTTAACAAAGCTCTCTTGTATTACTTATTATCAAATTGTAATATTCACTCGTACCTAACTATATGGAAAATATCTCATATTCACTTGATGCCGACTCAATTCTTTTGGTAACCTGTAGGTCCTCTGGGTGTTAATAGAATAATTTCACTTCATATTCTAATCAACAAATAGAATCATATTGATTTTCTTGAGATGGATCTGGCATGCTGCCAAAGTGATATAAGCTACATTTCAATTACAAATTCTTGCAAGAATCAGTTTTCATGCTTGTTTTCCTGTTTTTCATTCTTGTCAATTTTTGAAGTGATTCAGTCACATGAACCTTTTTCTTTTTCCTGGTTGATTGTTTTTAAAGTAGAAGCTGTCATGATTATGAATAGAGTTACTTGATCAATTTTCATACATGTATATGCTCTCTTCATGCTTAGCTTTCTGTCTTGTGAAATTGGTTATGGCGCAATAGAATCTTCATGGAAAATTTTGTGATATTTTTATGAAATACATAGAGAATGCACAAAGAAAATTTGTATTCAACTCCATGTTTCAAGTATCCCATAAAATATGCTGATTTCCAGAGAGTAATTTTTTGTTGCAGCTTGCTGTTTTGGCTTCTAAGGCGGTGCTTGGTAAGCAGGATTCGAAGGCAGGAATGAGAATGAAATCTATTTCATTTCCATTTATGATGCTTGGTATACGAGAATCGGAATTAAAATATGGATATGATATCCTTGATTTTATAACCCAACCCCCACTAAGTTATCACTAAATTCATAAACCCCTCAATCAAAATTTATTACTATTCTCATTGTCGAATATATACCAAACGCCCGCTAAGTTTGATAGTTCTATCAGGTGCATGGAGATTCTTTCTTCCTCTGAATTCTGCAACTTGGTGGCCACATGCCATTTTAATCTTCACATCCGTTGGCTTTCAAGAATCTGCAAGGCTTATGTTTTGGAATCTGTACAAGTATGTTAAACTATGCTTGCATGTATAATGTCCTATCCTACTTTCACTTCATAGTTGCTTCTGTTTGAAGACAAGTTTTGAATTTTTGATCATACATCTCACTAGTGCATGCCCACGCGTCTTAGGTGCAATCAGTTGAAATGATCTTTACTCATTAGGTTGCATGCCCACGCGTCTTTAAGTGTCTCTGATGTACTCTCTCCTTTTCAGGAATAATATGGATTTTCAAAAAAAAATTCTAATTTTTCAAAAATTTAGTTTATCTCCAAAAATTAGGATTTTCTAAATTACAAATGAAACTAGCTTAGACTTAGACTTTACCGTAATATGCATACACTTATAGATTTAGGAATTCAGCATCTCATAAATATATTAGGATTCTTTGTTTGTATTTGATAAAACTTAAAAATGGATGAGATGTTCAGGATCTAACTTAGATTTCAGAAGTTTATTTCAGTACATCGATATAAATCTAAAACTTTAAATACAAATTAATGAAGTTGAGTAAGTATCAAACTCAAACTCTCAACTGGACCAATCTTAATATAAAAGCTGATATCTTATATAAACAGCTCTAAACGAGAGTTGGATATTTTAGATAAGGAATTTTTTAGAACCCTTCTATGCTTGGATTTAAGTGTAACTTTTCAAAAGAAAAAAGTTAATTTAAGGGGACCATCTAATTTATTAAAAAAAATTTACTTTTAAAACATATTTTGAAATTTAAGAAAAATTTCAAAATTAACTTTAAGTATTTTGCAAAATTTATGTTTCAAACTTAAGTTCTTTTAAGGTTAAGTAAATTTTTCAAAAATTATTTTTAAAAATTACTTTTTCAGTTTTTTTTTCAAAATCTACTTTAAAACTTAAATACATTACTTAAAGATTTGTAAGAATTATTTAAGTATTTTTAAAACTAATCTTAAATTTTTCAAAATGTCCTCAAAACCTATTTTGAAACTTTACAATATTTTACAAACTTAAAAATATATTTTTTAAGCCAAAATGAAATCTTTAAAATAAGTTAAAAATTTAAACTAAAATTGTATTACACTTAAAATTTTAAAATTTTCCAAAACTTAAATTTATAAATTCTTAAATTCTTAAATTCTTAAATCATTAATTTTGTAAAACATTGAAATTTTAAACTTTCAAATTCACAGTTAAACTTAACTAAAAATTTTGAAACTTTAGCCTTGAAATTTTAAACCTTCAAACATAAAACTTAAATCTACCGTAACTTAAAAATTTTGTTTTTGAATCCTTTAACTTAAACTTGTTTTAACTAAAATATTTTTTAAATGTTTAATTTTTTTAATGTTAAACTTAAATCTTTTATACTTTAAAATTAGAATTTAAAACTTTAAGTCAACTTAGTTTAAAATCTAAATTGGGTTTAAGACATTTTTTTAAAAAAATGATGTTACATACTTTATAAGATCATTTTTGAAAATATTTTACCCTTAGAAATTTTTTTACAAAGCTATCTAGATGGAATGACCCCTATTTTTTTTTATTGTATATGTCAAAGGGAAAGATATATTAGGTTCAGGGGAGTTTTAACTTGAGCGGGAGTTATTTCAATTCCTTTATGCAATTTATATATCTTTTAACTTAACTCTGAACCTTATTGTCAAACATTAAAAAGAGGGAGACTGTTGGTGTAAGGAGCACTATAATCAAACTTATATTTTGATGTTGTCAAAGATTCAAGTTAAGTCTTGTTGTAATCAGATGTGTTGATCAAGTGTGCATGAATCTCAACTCAGAAAGCTCTAGTAGGTCAGTTGGACCCGATATTAGACAGGTGAAGTCTTGGCAAATCATGGAAATCAAGTAGGATGTCATACCTTGAGGAGCCTCTTGACCGATAAAAATCGGACAATATCTCACTTATACGACGGACAATTTAAAATCTTTGTATATAGCCTACACGACTCCCAACATACCTCGACTAACACGGTCGAAAAATATAGCAAAAAGGAAGTAAAAACATCACAAACATACAAATACACGTGCCAGCATGACTTACATCACATACAACCCTAATCTCCTCAGGATCATACAAAGCACACCAACAAAATAAAGGACAAATATAAATCCACTGAAACCAATAAGCAAATACAAAGCCATCACAAATACAAACCAAAATCGGAACGTCTCGATGGAAGGGGACTGGTTGTTGGATCTCTCTTAGCAAATCCAAGTATATCAGCCTAAAAACATAAAATAAGATAAACGGAGGTGAGTCTAAGTGAACTCAGCAAATATAGAGATAAGATATGCATGACATCAAAAAGCTATACAAACAATATAAAAAGAAACAGATATAGTCCCATAACGATATCTGAAACATGACTAGAATATTGTATGAAATATACATACTAGAGTCAACCAATCCTATGGGGTAATAAGATCATAATCTTGGGAAACAAGAACCCTCCATAGGTAAGCTCATACCACACGAGCAATGATAAACCCTTCTACGAGTAAGCTCGTACCACACGAGCCAATACAAGATCATAAAATTATATGCAAATATCTCTTGTATGTGGATGTCAAATATATGCATTAATCATAGGTCAATCAAATGCAATCATGCATCATATACACATGGTGCAATATCATGTGTCACCACTTGAAGCTAGTCAAGCCACCGTCGTATGTCGTATGCAAACGACCAAATGAGCATGACTGTGACAACTATACGCACTTTGCCACCACTACTCTGGAGTGACCAAGTGGACATGATACTGGCGGAGGACCACCGTCTTACCCTAAGTCATATGAGGGAGCGCCACTCTCATTTTCTCATATCACTGGAAAGAGGAGGGATCCACCGAATGCACATCTCTCCACCACCATTCCTGAGTGGGTGAGTGTGTCCTGATAGTGGCAAACTGTCCACCCTCTGACAACCACTAACCCCTAAGTGGTCATGTGGGCAATGTTGATGCAGTCTGACCCTGATTGTTGTTTTGGTATTGACATCGATTTTAGTTTAGGTTAATGAGTATGATGATTATGATTAAGTCCTGATCGAGGATTAGGCATGGTATGGGAAATCCTAGCCTGGAGGGCTAGGTGTTGGAAAATCCTAACCTGGAGGGTTAGGTGTGGAAAATCCTAGCTTGGAGGGCTAGGTGTTGGAAAAGTCCTAATTCGGAAGGGTTGGGGTGAAAAGTCCTAGCTTGGAGGGCTAGGTGAAAAGTCCTAACTTGGAGGGTTAGGTGAAAAGTCCCAACTTGGAGAATTAGGTGAAAAGTCCTAGCTTGGAGGGTCAGGTGCCTAGCTTGGAGGGCTAGGTTGGATGAAGTTCTAACTCGGAAGGGTTGGGTGAAAAGTCCTAGCTTGGAGGGCTAGCTGAAAAGTCCTAGCTTGGAGGGCTAGGTGAAAAGTCCTAACTTGGAGGGTTAGGTGCAAATTCCTAACTTGGAGGGTTAGATGGAAAAATCCTAACTTGGAAGGCTAGGTCTGCGTCCCTGGATCGGTCTGGTGACCGATTAGGGAGGTTGGCGCGCTGGTCCTTAGTGGATCGGTCTGGTGACCGATCCAGCGATGTCTGATCGGTCTGGTGACCGATCAGGGAGCAGGCTGTTGCCTTGTTGCTTGGTTCCTGATCGGTCCGGTGACCGATCAGGGAGCAGGTAGCTTTCTCACTGCCTTGCTCCTGATCGGTCTAGCGACCGATTAGGGAGTGAACAGTGAGTTGAGTTCCCCTGCGGATAAGCTCCTGAACGGTCCGGTGACCGATCAAAGACTTAGGATCTGATTTTCAGGATTATTGTTCATCAGACCTGATCGGTCTGGTGACCGATCAGGTGTGTTGTCGCGAGAACTGGGAGTCCCAGCAAAGAGGTGGATCGGTCTGGTGACCGACCCACGAGCGCTGGATCGGTCCGGTGACCGATCATTTTAATTCAAATTGCATTGTCAGACGCTCTGATCGCGTCTGAACATATCTGATTCTCTGCGCTCACTCACTGATCCTTGATTTTCTAATTGATATACTGTGCTAACACTCTGATTAAGCTGCAGGTGACAGGGAAGGATTCAAACACTCAAGGAGAGTCAATGGTGGTCTTTCCTTGGAGCAGGTTTGTCTGTTTTCCATCTCAGGTTGCAACGAGCGCTGGCGCTGGCTGGAGTTGCTGTCTAGGGCTGATCTGAGGGAAGCTCAGAAGGTCCAGAAGGACTCAGTGGTGGCTGGTGGTTGCAGGAGAGCAGCTGGAGGCTGTTGTGGGATGGTGACCTGGAGCTGTGTGGAGAAGACTTAAACGCCGGTTGCGAGAAGTCTTCAACAACTCGGCTAATCAGTATTGCTGTGAAATTTTGGCTTGCTGCGTGCTTATGTTCTTGCTGTTCCATCATTCCTTAAGCAAGCCATTGAGATCTGAGAAGCAACCAGCCCTTGCTTGATCACTTGGAGGAAGGAACAAGAAGCTTCAAGTCCAACAGCGAGAAGACACGGGGAAAGGGTTCTTGCGTGAGATCGTCGCTGGGTGGAGCTCAGAGGGAGCTTGCTGTGTTCTTGTCTTTTCTAAGTGCTAAGTAAGATCTTTCTTGTATTTCATTGTGCTTAAAACTATATCCTTGATTAAAACGCTGTGGAGAGGTTACTCCACCGAGAAGGAGGTTGCTTTCTATCCGGTGTTAACCGGGGCTTGATCTGCCGACGATCAAGGGATCGCCCACCTTAAGGGCACGCCGAGGAGTAGGGGCAAGTTATCCCCGAACCTTGTAAACCCTCCTTGTTAGCGATCTTGCTAGTTGGTTTTGTCTGTTTTTGTTTCCTGCATTTCTGCACTCTGTTTCTATTGTTTCCGCTGCCGTGCTACTAACCGTGAAGTGCAGAGAAACCCTAAAGCGACCTAAAGCGAAAGAAGTTTGTGTCTGACTATATTCACCCCCCCTCTCTAGCCATCCGGGTTCCAACAAGTGGTATCAGAGCTTGGGGCTCTGTTTTTGTGGATTAACAACCGAGAGCTACATCCATGGCGTTGAGTGAAGGCTTTTCCACCACCCGACCTCCATTCTTCGATGGCGCAGATTTCCAATATTGGAGATCAAAGATGGAATATTATTTGAAGATGGATATCAACACTTGGTTCGCGGTGAAGGAGGGCTTTATCCCTCCAAAGGATGATGAAGGCAAAGAACTTGAGTCTTTGCGGTGGACGGCTAAACAAACTCGGAAGAGTGAAGCTGACGCAAAGGCGGTTGTCACTCTACAATGCGGCATGAACAAAGACCAACTCATCAAGGTTGGTCCTTTCACAAGTGCAAAGGACTTGTGGAACAAGCTCATCGAACTCCACGAGGGCACCCGAGATTCAAGAATCGCCAAGAGGGATTTGTTTCTCAACCAATTACAAAACCTTTTCATGAAGGAAAATGAATCGGTAAGTGAGCTACATAGCTGGTTCAAGGAAGTCCTCAATGGGCTTCATTCGATTGATGAAAAGGTCGAGAATCGTGACCTTGTGAGGTATGTACTAAAAGCATTTCCAAGGAATGCTTTGTGGTCATCCATGGTGGATGCCTACAAAGTCTCCAAGGATTTATCCATTGTTAAGTTAGATGATTTGTTTTGTGAAATGGAATTGCATGAAATGGCTAACAAAGGACCCAAGGAGAAGGGGATTGCCTTAGTTGCAGGGAACGATCCAAGAAGAAGGAGAAGGAAGTCTCTTCATCTTCATCCTCTTCCGAATCCGAGTCCGATTCCGAGGAAGATGGCAGCAGCTCCTCATCCTCCGAGATGGCGAATTTTGTGAGAAGGATGATGAGAATGGGTCGACGCTTTAAGGGTAAAGGTAATCCTAGTGAAGCTAAACTTGATAAGACTAATGCTTCTTGCTATGAGTGTGGTAGGAAAGGACATTTCAAGAATGAATGCCCGAAGCTAAAGAAGAAGGAGGAGAGATCCAAAAAGAAAGAAGAAAAATCCAAGAAGAAGAAGAAGGCCTTGACTGCTATTTGGGATGAATCCTCTTCAAGCTCATCCAATGAAGAGAAGGAGGAGAAGAGCACAAGGCATGTGGCACTCATGGCTCTTGGAGAGGAAAGCAGTGATGAATCATCCAACTCCTCAAACGCGGCTTCATCATCTTCGGATGATGAAGAGGTAACTTCTCCCGAACTTGAGAAATGTTATAGAGCAATTGCATGTTTAACCAATATGTTAAAAAAGTCGAAAAATAAGGTTAAAGCATTGTAATTAGAAATTGATCAATTGAAATTATCTAGGGATGATAACATTGATGATTTGCATGTTGAAATGTTAGAGGATGAGATCAAATCATTGAAACTTGAGATTGACCAATTGAAATCTTCTAGGGTTGAGGATATAGATGATTTGCATGATGGATTGCTAGTAGAAGAAAACAAATCATTAAAGAGTCAAGTTGAGAGACTCAAGAATATTCTTGAGAAGTTCTCAACTAGTTCTAAGACCCTAGACATGATCTTGAATGCCCAAAGGGCCGTCTACAATAGGGCCGGTATTGGTTACCGACCCAAAGAGCCATCATTTGTGTCTTTGATGTCTAGGACAGATATGAGACAATCTAAGACACCTAGAGTCCAAAAGAAAGTTGTCAAGGTATGGGTGCCTAAGTCTTGTTTAGTTGATGCTTTAGGTCCCAAGGTTTGGGTACCTAAAACTTTTATTTTTCGAATTGTGTAGGTTATGATTGAGGAGGAGCATCTATCAACTTGGTGCGTTGATAGTGGATGCTCCAAACACATGACCGGGGATAGATCATTGTTTACCACACTTCACAAGAAAAGTAGAGGTAATGTTTCATTTGGTAACAATGGTAGTCTTAAGGTCATAGGGATAGGAGACATTCAAATATCCGAATGTCTTAGAATTTCAAATATCCTTCTAGTTAAGGGGATGACTTTTAATCTCCTAAGTGTCAGTCAATTGTGTGACACGGGTTACACAATTGATTTTCAACCAAGTCAATATCTAGTTAGACAACGTGACACCTTGGACACGGTACTAGTAGGAGCAAGAGTAGACAATATTTATCAAGTTTCATTTAAAAGTGCTACTAATGTTTCTGCTAAGTGTTTCATGTCAAAAGAAGAGGAGTTCACCCTTTGGCACCGGAGGCTAGCACATGTGAACATGAAGAACATCCGGAAGTTGGCCAACAAGGGATTAGTTCGTGGCTTACCAAGCATCAAGTATGAAAAGGACAAACTTTGTGATGCATGTCAAATGGGTAAGCAAACAAAATCTGCACATAAAGGTAAAAGCACTGTAAGTACATCTACTCCTTTAGATTTACTTCACATGAATCTATTTGATTGTAGTGTTGGATCGAGAGAACCGATAGAGGGGGGGGGGGGATGAATATCGGAAAACGTTCGGATTTAAGATAGAGAATTTGCATAGCGGAAGATAAAAACAAAACACGCGAACACAGTAATTTTTTACTTGGTTCGGAGCCTAGGTCGACTCCTACTCCAAGGCCCATGATCGTTGATCGTTTACTTTGGGCAATTCTATATGAGGCGCAAAAAAAATAGTTTACAGTTTTGAGTTACAAATATAGCACAGTAAACTTAACAAATAAAAAGAAAACTCTTCTTTTACCGACGTCCGATGTAGGTTGTCTTTTTCGGAGCAGCGGGACGTCGTCGGCTCGAGTTGGGAGGTTTCCGGAGCGAGGCGCGAGAGCAGAAGAGCGTAGAAGCGTTGATTGAAAGTGTTGCTTGAGCCTTGGGGTCGAGGGCCCTTTATATAGGGCCTGGGGGCGCCCGGAACGTCGGGGGCGCCCCCCCACGTGTCACTCGATCCGCCTCGGTCTCGGTCAGCTTCTGATCTCTTCAAACTCGGGATCAGATCTTGATCGGGGCGCCCGGGACGTTGGGTGTTGGGACCGGGTGCATGTTGACATGAATACGGGTTCGTAATTTTAAAGTTTAATTACGTGCAGCGGAAGGTTTAGCATAAATAATTTCTTAAATTATTTTAACCACGTATCTAGCATGCAACCTTAAGTTGTGGAGACATAATCATAAATTAAAATTTTGTAGAAAGTAAACTAATTTACTTAATACCTCGCGTAACTCGTAGAAAGGGACGAGATCCAACCGTAGCGTCCCTTGGAAGCTCCGCCTCTATTCACGTCCACGCCGAGTTCTCTTTGGGATGACTTCGCAAAGCCATGAGTTTCGTGCCGACAAGAACTACTAGATTCTCCAAAGGCACGACAAGAATATCAAGAGAGGGAGATGGAAAACTAACCACCAAGTATCGGAATCAAGATTCCAGGGGAAGGAAGGAGTCGCGACCCGCTTCTTCTTCTTCTTCGGCACCTTCTTGGTGGAGATGGCTCACGGCAACCCTAGGAGGTCCCTCTAGGGTCGGCGCCCACTAGAGGAGGGAGAGGGAGAGAAGGAGAGGAAGAGAGACTTGCTACCTGATTTCTTAATTTGAATTCAAAGTCTTGCCTTGGTTCCTTTATATAGTAGCCTCTCCATCTCCAAGTCTCCCTTTTAACGGAATAAAATTTCATAAGAAATTTATCTTATAAATTTTTCTATGAATTATTCCGTTATGCCAAGTTTTATTATAACTAAATTTATAATAAAAAACAAACATATCTCCCCTTTTTATGGAATAAATTTTTACAAGAAATTTATTATATAAATTTTTCTTATCATGGAAAAATCAATTCATAATTGATTTTATAAAATAAAATAAACCAATCCAAGGTTTATTTTAATTTCCATGAAAATAAATCCTTTTATATAAATTTATTTATATAAATTTCTTTATATAAATTTATTTATCCATAATTTTATAAAACAAATCGTGCTTGATTTATTTTATAATTTAAACCAAATAATTTGGTTTCCCTCCATATTGTGGCCGGCCAAACCAAAGAGGGTGGGGACCCTCTTTGGCTGGCCAAACCAAGCCGTCTCCTTGCGAATTAAACTCATTTAATTCGTCCAATAAGCCTTCAAAAGACTTAGCCATTTTAAGCTTCCGGTGCGCCTCTGATAAATTCAGATTCGACTTATTTCTCTTGATGGGAAAATCCAATTTTCAACTCGTTTTAAATCCCTCGGATTACTCGTAGTGTGTGTGACTAAATAGACTTTCGATTTATGTTGGCCGTCTATAATTAACCAATTATAGAACGATCATGAGTGACACCTAGTAGTACATCATGATCCCCAATTAATCGAAAGATCAACGGTTGACCTCAGAAATAATTCTGAAACCCTTCAGCAGCTATAATGAGTTGTGCCCCATTCCCTTCACCATCTTATACCCACTTGGTTCAGGACACGGTCTATGTGTGTCAGTCCCCACTAGGCTGACTACGTCACACCTAGCCCAAGTAATGTCTTTCTCGTCCAACGGATTCTAATTACTCTCATGTTTCCCAGAGATTCATACTCGGAACATGTTGTGCTCTGGCCAGAGGCTTCGAGTAACAATCCGACGATAGGCCTTGGGTATACATCTCCTTGCAAGGAGTGGTGAATCCTTTGTAGGCTGTTCAAACATCTTCGGGCACTTCGGCTTATACCCAACCATCCTGGGTCCACACCTCCTTAGAGATGCTTGCTTAAGATGTCAAAGTATAAGTCTCCGTGACCAAGATGACTTGAACACCGCAAGTCAAAGGAACATCGCACTTAAGCTGCAGTAAGAACTTTCATTGACATATCTATATGTAGATTACCATATGAAGTCTTACAGCTAGTCACTCCAATGAACTAGTTCCCTTAACTAGCATCCATGTTTATCTCCGGACATCCCAATGTCACCAGCCAGTGAGAATCAGCTGATTAGAGAATAACCCATGCTAGTCTCAACAGAATTGATAGTGTCCGTATTTATCAATTCATCGACTAGGGACAATTTCAATACTTCACAATTGCACATGTAGAGATAATCACAAGTTGTGAATTCATCACAAATTCTCTCATGCTGTGAATTGTATTGCGGACATTCAATAAATAAGTTCAAGATCTCAATCAAATACATGAACATGTATACTCAAATAGTGAATATTCATTTATTAAAGTAAATGATTACAATCATAAGGCGATTGCCTTAGGACACTTCTCTCATATTACTAACACTGGGGGCGCCCGGGTTGACCGGGTCAAACTTTATCCCTTGGCTTCGCTGGCTTGAGCTTCGATGACTTGCTATTGGGGGCGCCCGGAGCGCTGGGGGTGCCCGGGAGCAGCGGGGGTGCCCGGGAGCACGGGGGCGCCCGGGAGTTGAGCTGTCGAATCTTGCTTTGCTTTCTTGTGTTTTGTGTTTACCTTGGGGGCGCCCGGGACACTCCGGGCGCCCTGGTCAGCTGTTGCCTCGTTCCTTTGAGGCTCTCTGAGCTGCAGACACTCGTTCCTTCGGTCCTGCATCCAGGGTTAGTCCAAAACACAATAAAACAATAAAATATTAGTTTATACAGCCTTAGCTGTCTTGGTTCTGACTTTGGGCCTCCAAAATGGAACCCTAGGTCGAACCGACGCCTACTGTTCCCTCGACAGGGAACGCGTCCTCACCTACTCCTCTCAGGAGAATGTACCTGATGCCAACCGCTCCTCTGGTTGGACTTTTGCCTGGCGGTCCTTTGCCAGGTCTTGGATACCGAGCTGTCCTTCGCCCGGTGCCTAGCATTCCTTCGCTAGGGCTTCAGTCCCAAGCTGTCCTTCGCCTGGCGCCTATCAGTCCTTCGCTAGGGCTTCAGTACCCTGGTATTCCTTCGCTAGTGCCTAGCAATCATTCGCTAGGACTTTTTACCCTGGCATTCCTTCGCCAGTGCCTAGCAGTCTTTCGCTAGGACTTTGTTTCCTGGCAGCCCTTCGTCAGGTGCCTAGCAGCCCTTCGCTAGGACTTTGTTTCCTGGCAGCCCTTCGCCAGGTGCCTAGCAGTCCTTCGCTAGGGCTTTGTTTCCTGGCAGCCCTTCGCCAGGTGCCTAGCAGCCCTTCGCTAGGACTTTTCCTGCACACTTGAGTAAGATTATTAGATCACAAATAACACTTAACTTTGAACCCTTTGCCAATATCAAAACAAGGTTCGACATGGTGCTTCCTGCACCAACATGTAGTACTATCATATCATTGAATGGGAGTAGATATTGCTTTGTTATCATTAATGATTTTACTAGATATACATGGACTTATTTTCTAAAATATAAGGACCAAACCTTAGATGTTTTCATTTCTTTTTGTAGAAGGGTTGAAAATGAAAAATCATTAATAATTAAGACAATTAGAAGTGATCATGGAGGTGAATTTCAAAACCAACGATTTCTAGAATTTTGTCAAGATAGAGGGTATATGCATGAGTTCTCCACTCCTAGAATACCACAACAAAATGGTGTTGTAGAGAGGAAGAACCGTGTTCTACAAGAAGCTGCACGAAGCATGCTTAATAAGTACTCACTACCGAGTTACTTATGGGTTGAAGCTGTAAATACAGCTTGCTATGTGCAAAACCGAGTCCTCATCCATAGGTTTTTAGGAAAGACTCCTCATGAACTTTGGTTTGGAAAACCACCTACAGTTAAACACCTCAGGGTGTTTGGTTGTAAGGTATTCATTCTAAACACCAAAGACCACCTTGGAAAGTTCATGGCAAAGGCTGATGAAGGGATACTAGTCGAGTACTCCTTCGTTAGCAAAGCCTACCGAGTCTACAATAAGAAGTCTAGATTAGTTGAAGAGTCTTCTGATGTTGTCTTTGAAATTCCAAAAGTCAATGGTCAGCCAGAAGATGAAGTCTAATTCGAACTTAGGAGACTAAGTTTGAATGAAACTCCAAATGTTGTTGATGGTGATAAGTCTGATGACGGTGAGCCTAGACAACCCATAGATCAGCCGGATCCTGAGGCTGAGCTTATGTCTAGTGAACCCATTCAAGAAGCACCACCAACACCAAGGCAAACTAGATTAGCCTCTAGTCATCCCCAAGACCAAATTGTTGGAGACATCCATCATGGGGTTAGAACTAGGTCATTCTTTAGGAATGAGGCTAATGAAGTTGCCTTAATTTCTGAAATTGAGCCTAGAAAAATTGATGAAGCATTAAATGATCCCGACTGGATCATTGCAATGCAAGATGAACTAGGTCAATTCGAAAGGAGTCAAGTTTGGGACTTAGTCCCTAGACCTAAGAAGACCACCATTATTGGAACTAAATGGGTCTTCAAAAACAAATTGAACCATAAGGGAGAAATCATTAGAAACAAGGCACGCTTAGTAGCCAAGGGCTACAGTCAAGTTGAAGGCCTTGATTATGATGAGACCTATGCTCCCGTGGCACGACTAGAATCCATCCGATTGATGCTTGCATTTGTAGCACATCGGGGTTTCAAATTATATCAAATGGATGTCAAATCGGCCTTTCTAAATGGTTTGATTAGAGAAGAGGTCTATGTGGAACAACCTCCGGGGTTTGAGAGTACCGAATTCCCAAACCACGTATTCAAGCTCAAAAAGGTACTTTATGGCCTTAAACAAGCACCCCGAGCTTGGTACGAGCGGTTGTCGACATTCTTAATTTACAAAGGCTTCGTTAGAGGCCAAATAGACCATACACTATTTCTACGTAGAGATGGTGACAATATTTTTGTGGCCCAAGTATATGTCGACGACATAATTTGTGGCTCAAACAACAAGGGTTATTTAAATGAATTCATTGGACACATGGAAAGTGAATTTGAAATGAGTCTAGTAGGAGAGTTGACTTTCTTCCTTAGACTCGAAATCAAGCAAACTCGCGATGGTATCCATGTGTACCAATCAAAATACACACAAGAAATGCTTCAGAAATTCAATATGAGTGATTCAAAAGAGGTAACCACTCCCATGGCCACAAACACAAGATTAGACAATGATGAGAGTGGTAAACCCGTTGATTTGACTCAATATCGAAGCATGATAGGTAGTCTGCTATACCTCACAGCTAGTCGACCTGATATTCTTTTCGCTGTGGGTATGTGCGCTAGGTATCAAGTCTGTGCCAAGGAATCTCATTTAATCGTTGTTAAGCGAATTTTGAGATATCTTAAAGGCACAATAGGAGTCGGTCTTTGGTACCCCATACAGAATCATTTGATTTAATTGGCTATACCGTTTCCGATTACGCTGGATGTAAGTTGGATCGGAAAAGAACAAGTGGGGGTTGTCAATTTCTGGGATCATCTTTAGTTAGTTGGTCAAGTCGGAAGCAACATTGTGTTGCTCTCTCCACGACCGAGGCAGAATATATTGCTATGGAAGAGAGTGTATCGCAATTGTTGTGGATGATACATACCTTAGAGGACTATGGATTGAGTTACAAAAGTGTGCAAGTGTTGTGTGACAACATTAGCACAATTAATCTAACCAAGAATCCAGTCCATCATTCTAGGACCAAACATATTGAAGTGCATCACCACTTCATTAGGGATCATGTTGCTTGGAGAGATATTGTACTCTCACATGTAGAGTCCAAGTCAAACCTCGCTGACATTTTCACTAAACCACTCCCCGAAAATGAGTTTAGCTTCTTAAGAAGGGAGTTGGGAATGTGTTGTGCTTCATAGGGTTGAATTGCATCCAAAACCCTTCATGATTATTTCAAATTAATGGGAAACAATTGGGTAACTTTGAGGACATCTCACACAAACTATAAGGTTTACCAAAACGTTTTTGTTTACTAGAAATGGGATGAGATGTTAGGATCAACTCAATTTCTCAAAATGTTATTGCATCCCTTGAGAAATTAAGTTGACGAGATAAAAATCACTTCGGTGACCAAGTATGGGGAAAACCAATGCATAACACATGTGTATTTGGCTCCATGGTCATACTTGGACATTCCAATCAAGGAAACTTGATTGGAAACATGAATTTGGTACAAAACTTGATTGAATTTGCTTGGATGATTGTTGATTGAGTTTGACTCCACTTGGGTGGAGCAAAGTGATTGTTGAACCTATAAGGACCTTTGATCCTTGTTTAGGGATCAATTTTAGTCATGAGATCATGTCCAAGTTCGATAAACTTCATCAGATCTCGTTGGAAAGATTCTGAAAATCTGAAACTGAATAATTCAGATCGTATCAGAGAGTATCAGGAACCCTGATCGGTCCCCGGACCGATCTGGCTCCATTCTGCATTGATCGGTCCACAGACCGATCAAAGGGGTCACAGAAACTTCGTGAGATTTCTTAATTCTGGCCTAGCCTGGATCGGTCCCCAGACCGATCTGGCACACTATTGTGATCGGTCCACAGACCGATCAGGGGGCTTCCAGGATTTCATCCGACCCTACTGTTCGCTTCCTGATCCATCAACCGATCGATCAGGAGCCTGCCTGATCGGTCACCCGACCGATCAGGACCAGGCCAGTCCGATCAGGCCAGAGCCTGATCGGTCTGAGCGCTATCAGATCGAACGATGATCCGTTCAGACGCATTAAAGTCTGGTTGGTAGACCGATCGACCAACCGATTTACTCCTCTAAAACCCTTCATTGCCGAATCCTAGCGCCGAAGACTCTCACTTGCGCCTCTTCCTCCTGCGTGAGAGCCTCCCGTGCGTCCCTTTCTTCCTCGAGTGAGTTTCTGCGTGTACAATCCTGAGAAGGGTTTCTACAAGTTCTTCCTTCTTCCTGCGAGTTTCTCTCTCGCTGAAGGTGCTTGCGCTCCTTTCTTGCGCCGAGGATCCTCTTCTGCGCGAGTTGTTCTTCCAACCTTTAAGAACATCTTCAATGGCACCAAAGTGAGTTTTTGGTTTAGCTTTTCTTGCAAATCAGTTCACAGATTGTGAGTGTGTGCTAATCATGATTTTTGTTTTGTGTTGTGTCGTCACCTCATGTTTGGCCGTGACCTCTCCTTTCATATCTTACCTTTGATCAATTGTCTTACTTCTTGATTATGTCTATGTGATCAAATCTGTTGCCATAATCCTTTGATTAAATCTATCTTCATATGTTCAATTCCACCTACTGAACACTTGATTATTCTATCCTATGATCAACTCTTGCATTGATTGTGTGATCTTTCAAATCTTGTGCAATGATCAATTCAATTCTTTAGAAAATCATCTAAGGGTAAAGAAGTTGCGGAGGACAGCTCGAAGGGGAAAGCCCCTTCTTCATCTGCGCCCTCCAGAAGGCCTCAGCCTTCCTCGAGCTCTCGCTTTCCAAATGTCGCCTGTGAGCAGGCTTTCCAATCAAGAACCTTCAAATTGTTACCCTGCCGATCTATAGATGTTCCTTTCCTGACTGAGTATTGTCCCTCAATCATGGACATCGTCACTGCTTACAACTTTGGCTTCCTCCTCACTCTAGAGAGACCTATCAATTACGACCTGATCTCCGAATTTTACAACAATCTTCAGCAGGGTCCTCAGGGGGGCTTCGTGTTCACCACTCGAGTCGCCAAGAGGAACCTTGATTTTTCTTACGAAATTTTAGCAGAGTATCTGGGTGGTCGACGATCACCAAACCTGTATTCGATCTATCCCGAGCTTCCTGACCCTCTATTGGCCCCGTTCGCGGATGTTACTCCCGATGGTATCCATCAGTATTTCTTCGGTCATCCCTGCCCAGCTGGTCTCGATGAGTTGGGACCTGAGTTTCCTACCTTTGCAGCACTTCGTCTCTCTCTCACTAGTTATATCTTGTTCAAGATTATCACAAATTGTATCCTACCAATCACTTCCAAGCCCCTAACTGAGATCCGACCCTATCATTGCCTTATGCTCTACGGCATGCACCGCCGCTTGGACTTCGATATTATGGAGAGCATCTTCCAGTCCATTTTATCCTATCGTGAGCCGAGCCGTCGCACGGTCTACATGCCATTTGGTCATGTCATCACCGATTGGTTTATGTCAGTCGGTGTTGATGTCACCAAAGGCAGGATAATGCCTATGGTTCGACAGGATTGTCGGCTTGGTCGGCGGGCATTTGCCAAGTCCGGTATCATCGTTAGGGAGCATGATCGGGCATTGGTGTGGAAGGATGGTAGGGTTCTTGGTGAGCTACCAAGGGGAGGTCCACAGGTTCAGGCGCCAGCCGATGCTGCTGCTGATTATGATGATGAGCCCGAGCCAGATCTGCGCTGGCAGATTTCAGAGCTAGATCAGACCTTCCAGCATAACTTTCAGTTGCGAGAGACTTATCGCGAGGAGGTCCAATCACAGTTCCGGTCCATTGGTAGCAGACTGACCACGATCGAGACCGACGTCTCTGGAGTTCGCACTTTACAGCAGACCTGGTACGATGAGTGGCGTCGCCACACATTCCCTGGAGTCGCGCCCTCTGCCAGTACTGCA
>JAGFNQ010003578.1:31777-75335 GCA_024364735.1 Boesenbergia rotunda
ATTTGTATCTAGGATTTAGAGATAAAAACGGGAAAACATTCATCATATTAAGGCTATGGATAAAGAAATGAATTGAGGACAATTTTATGTGTCAAATTATGATGATTAGTTTTTGGCAAACACATGGAATTAGAGATACATTTGCAACTTGATTTCAAAATGCCAAATCTTTTAAGGAATTTAGATGTGTACCAAAAGTCAAACACACTTGATATTTTCATGATATCATATTTTTCTAGGATAGGGTATATCCAAGCAAGTGTGTTTGCAAACTCTAGAGTGTGTAAAATTTTGGTGAGTTCTTTATGGCACTAGGGGCAAGGTTGCTTGGGAGCAAGCCTTTAATAGTGACCAAGGGAGGAAGAACTCGGGTGTTAGGTTGGGAAGAACCTAACTTGGTGTTACGAGGTTAAGTTGGGTAGAACTTAACCTAAGAAAAATGAACATTGGGAGAAAGCATAGGTTAAGGGGGAGGTTGCCTCCTAGTTGCCTTGATTTTCATTTTGAAATTTTTGAGTTTTGTGTCAAACTTGGGAATGGTGATAGATATATTTTGGAATGTATTTTTCCTAAGTAGATATGGGTACCACAAACCTCTCCACAAAATTTGGGAATTTTTGGAGATTTGTGAAATTTCTGGTGCATTTCTGAATTTCGTCAGAAATGCTGAAATTTCAGACTTTCAGAGTATCAGTCGACTGACAGGGGGGCAGTCGACTGGTCAATGCTGAATTTTGTATTAGCAGCTGGTTTGGTGTCCAAATGATGTAAAACAAGTATATGGGGAGCTAATACACTATGCTTAGGATCATTGGGGATTGAAAGAACCAATCATTGGGATATTGTTGGGTTCGTTTTGATGTTAGGCAAAGGGGGAGAAGTGTTGGGTTTAAGTTGGGAAACCAAACACTCCTTTGCAAGAAACCCTAGTTTTAGGGGGAGCTAAGATTAAGGGGGAGCATGGTTGCTCCATTCTTGGCGTAAGGAGGACCTTGGAGAGGTTCTTAAAAAACCTTTGTAAGTCCAATGTAAGGGGAGTTTGGGAAAAGTTTTAAAAAGCCCGTTGTGTGGAAAAATCCAAACTTGGAGGGTTAGGTGGGAAAATCCTAGCTTGGAGGGATAGGTGTGTAAAAAGTCCTAACTTGGAGGGTTAGGTGTAGGATGTCTTGGATAGGATCCATACATGCATTGCATATGCATTCATTTTAGCATGGTTTTTGCTATTGACTACTATCTTGTATTCCCTAACTTAAACGTATTGCCAAACATCAAAAAGAGGGAGATTGTTGGAGCAATCGGCCCTAAGATGGTCCGGTGTGATCATGGGTTTTGATGTTTGGGCAAAGGGTTTAAGTTAAAATTACCCTTGTATTCTTATATGCGTATGTTGAGTGTGCAGGTTGTACAGGTTATGTATATGGACTGGACTGGACGGCCTCAGTACGGTGAAGGATGGCATGGAGGCAAGCTGGAGGCTTGCGTGCGCATCTGAGGGACCTTGGAGAGCAGGGACGATGAGCTGATGGGCGCGGACTTCGAGGCATGCGTGAAGGATGGCATGGAGGCAAGCTGGAGGCGTGCATGCATCCGAGGGACGGGAGCCGAAGATGAAGAGGGCGCAAAAGCAACAGTCGAGGCTACGGAGGAGGAGTCAGTCGAGTTGTAAGGGTCGAGTGCTCTTTGAATGTACTCGGGAAGGGATTCAGCAGGGTACCAATCGACTGCCCTGGGGGCAGTCGACTGGTAGGTGGCTGGTGAGTTGGCAAATTCAAACGTTGGGGGTGTCAACGGTCGAATTTGGCTGGCACCAGTCAACTGCCCTAGGGGCAGTCGATTGGTAGCGAGAAATCAGCCCCGAGTCCTATTTAAAGTGGACTTCGTGGTGGCTGAGTCTCTTGATGAAACTCACTTGGAAAAAGTGTGTTAGTAGTCTATTGTGTTCACAAGGCATCCGAGGTGTTGTGGTGAGGTTTCTCCACCCTCAAGGAGCGACACGTGATAGCCGGAGGTTATCCGGGGAGTGATCCACCGACGGATTGTTGGATTAGTCACCCGACCGGGGTGGATACCAACTAAATACGGTTTGTTAGCATTGTATTTATTGTTTCATTTGTATTTCCGCTGCGCTAACAATCTTGTAGGAAGAAGGGGTCGAAAAATCGCTATTCACCCCCCCTCTAGTGGACGGCAACGATCTAACAAAGATGAAGTCCAATTTGAACTTAGGAGACTAAGTTTGAATGAGAGTCCAAATGTTGTTGATGGTAATGAATCCAATGACGGTGAGCCTAGACAATCCATAGATCAGCCGGATCCTGAGGCTGAGCTTGTGTCTAGTGAACCCATTCAAGAAGCACCACCAACACCTAGGCAAACTAAATTAGCCTCTAGTCATCCCCAAGACCAAATTGTTGGAGATATCCATCATGAGGTTAGGAGTAGATCATTCTTCCGGAATGAGGCTAATGAAGTTGCCCTAATTTCTGAAATTGAACCTAGAAAAATTGATGAAGCATTAAATGATCCCGATTGGATCATTGCAATGCAAGATGAACTAGGTCAATTCGAAAGGAGTAAAGTTTGGGACTTAGTCCCTAGACCTAAGAAGACCACCATCATTGGAACCAAATGGGTCTTCAAGAATAAATTAAATCATACGGGAGAAATCATTAGAAACAAGGCACGCTTAGTAGCCAAGGGCTATAGTCAAGTTGAAGGCCTTGATTATGATGAGACTTATGCTCCCGTGGCACGATTAGAGTCCATCCGATTGATACTTGCATTTGCAGCACATCGAGGTTTCAAGTTATATCAAATGGATGTCAAATCGACCTTTCTAAATGGTCTAATTAGAGAAGAGGTCTATGTCGAACAACCTCCGGGGTTTGAGAGTACCAAATTTCCAAACCACGTGTTCAAGCTCAAAAAGGCACTTTATGGCCTTAAACAAGCACCCCGAGCTTGGTATGAGCGGTTGTCGACGTTTTTAATTGATAAAGGCTTTGTAAGAGGCCAAATAGACCCTACACTATTTCTTCGTAGAGATGGTGACAATATTTTTGTAGCCCAAGTATATGTCGATGACATAATTTGTGGCTAAAATAACAAGGGCTATTTAAATGAATTCATTGGACACATGAAAAGTGAATTTGAAATGAGTCAAGTGGGAGAGTTGACTTTCTTCCTTGGACTTGAAATCAAACAAACCCGAGATGGGATCCATGTGCACCAATCGAAATACACACAAGAGATGCTTCGGAAATTCAATATGAGTGATTCGAAAGAGGTGACCACTCCCATGGCTACAAACACAAGATTAGATAACGATGAGAGTGGTAAACCCGTTGATTTGACTCAATATCGGAGCATGATAGGTAGTTTGCTATACCTCACAGCTAGTCGACCTGATATTCTTTTCGCTGTGGGTATGTACGCAAGGTATCAAGTTTGTGCCAAGGAATCTCACTTAATCGTTGTTAAGAGAATTTTGAGATATCTTAAAGGCACAATTGGAGTCGGTCTTTGGTACCCCCGTACCGAACCTTTTGATTTAATTGGCTATACCGATTCCGACTACGCTGGATGTAAGTTGGATCAGAAAAGCACAAGTGGAGGTTGCCAATTTCTAGGATCATCTTTAGTTAGTTGGTCAAGTCGGAAGCAACTTTGTGTTGCTCTCTCCACCACCGCGGCAGAATATATCACCATGGGAGAGAGCGTATCACAATTGTTGTGGATGATTCACACTCTAGAGGACTATGGATTAAGTTACAAAAGTGTGCAAGTGTTGTGTGACAACATTAGCACGATTAATCTAACCAAGAATCCAGTCCATCATTCTAGGACCAAACATATTGAAGTGCGTCACCACTTCATTAGGGATCATGTTACTAGGGGAGATATTGTACTCTCACACGTAGAGTCAAAGTCAAACCTCGCTGACATTTTCACTAAACCACTCTCCGAAAATGAATTTAGTTTCTTAAGAAGGGAGTTGGGAATGTGTCGCGCTTCATAGTTTTCAAAATGCATTCAAAATCCTTCATGATTATTTCGAAATTGTTGGGAAACATTTGGGTAACTTTGGTAACATCTCACACAAACTATAAGGTTTACCAAAACGCTTTTGTTTGCTAGATATGGGGTGAGATGCTAGGATCAACTCAATTTCTCAAAATGTCAATGCATCCCTTGAGAAATTAAGTTGACGAGATAAAAATAACTTCGGTGACCAAGTATGGGGAAAACCAATGCATAGCATATGTGTATTTGGCTCCATGATCATACTTGGACATTCCAATCAAGGAAACTTGATTGGAAACCTGAATTTGGTATGATCTTGGTGGAATTTGATTGGATGATTGTTGATTGAGTTTGACTCCACTTGGATGGAGCAAAGTGTTTGTTCAAACCATAAGGACCCTTGATCCATGTTTAGGGATCAATTTTAGTCAAGGGATCACTTCCAAGTTCGATATGTTTCATCAGATCCTTTCAGAAATCGTGTAAATGTCTGAAATTGAAAGTTTCAGATCGTATCAGGCAATATCAAGAACCCTGATCGGTCACTGGACCGATCAGGAGTAGGGCTGATCGGTCCCCAGACCGATCTGGCTCTCTCCTGCGTTGATCGGTCCATAGACCGATCAGAGGGGTCACAGAGACTTAATAAAATTCTGTCCAAACCCACTGTGCTAGCCTGGATCGGTCCCCGGACCGATCTGGCACCCTGTCATGATCGGTCCACAGACCGATCAGGGGGCTTCCCGAATATCATCCGACCCTACTGTTCGCCTCCTGATCGATCAGCCGATTGATCAGGAGCCTTCTTGATCGGTCACCCGACCAATCAGGACCAGGCCAGTCCGATCAGGCAGAAGCCTAATCGGTCTGGGAACTCTTAGATTGAACGGCGATCCGTTCAATCGCATTAAAGTCTGGTTGGTGGACCGATCCACCAACCGATTAACTCCTCCAAAACCTCTCATTGCTGAACCCTAGCGCCGAAAACTCTCTCTTGCGCCTCTTCAACCTGCGTGAGAGCCTTCCTTGCGTCTCCTTCTTCCTCTTCCGAGTGAGCTATTGTGCGCGTGCGTGCGATCCAGAGAAGGGTTCCTACGAGCTCTTCCTTCTTCCTGCGAGTTTCTCTCTCACTGAAGGGTTTTGCATTCATCTCTTGCACCGAGAGCTTCTCCTGCGCAAGCCTTTTCTTCCAGATTTCAAGATCTGCATCACACATCTTCAATGGCACCTAAGTAAGCATTTTTGGTTAATTTCTATATGGATCAGTTCATGGATTGTGTATTTGGGGCTAACCATGTTTTTGGTATTGTGTTGTGACCTCCTGTTTTGGTCGTGACCCATTTTTGCCATGTCCTACCTTTGATCAATTCTACCTTATGCTTACTTGATTATTTCTCCTGTGATTGAATCGTGGGTCTTTGATTAACTTATGTTCATGTGATCAATTCCACTTCATGTACACTTGATTATTTCACACCATGATCAACTCTCGTATTGATTTTGTGATCCTTTAATCTTGTGTTTTGGTACACTTGATTATTCTATACTATGATCAACTCTATCCATCCTTAGAAAATCATCTAAGGGAAAGGAACCATAGAGGGCAGCTTAAAGGGCAAAGGCCCTTCATCATCTACACCTCCTTCGGGACCTCCTCCACCTCCACACACTAGGTTTCAAAACATTCATTATGCTCTAAATTTTCTATGGCACAACTTCAAACTGATGCCATGTCGGTTTGTGGATCAAACCTTTATCTACGAACATTGTCCAACAGTTCGGCAAATTATTGAACATTATAATCTTTAATCCATTTTGTACCTTGAGAGGCCAATCAACCTTGATTTGGTCTCTGAATTCTATAACAACATGGTCAGTGGAGAGGGTACGAGATGGAAAACCCGTGTTGCCAGTGTCAACCTTAATTTTAATCGATCTATCTTCACTGACTTTCTTGGCTGTCGCCGGTCAGAAAATGATTTTTCTCTCTACCCTTATCTTCCTGATCCTCTTCCGGTTCCCTTTGATGGAGCCACTTCTGATTCCATCTACGAGTATTTTCTAGGCCATCCCAGGCCAAGGGGTTCCGGTGAGCGCACCCGTGAGTTTCCCACATTTCCTGCTCTTCGTCTTTCCCCCATTGAGTATGTTTTGTTTAAGATCATCACGAATTGTCTCCTTCCGACTACTTCAAAACACCTAGATCAGATTCACCCGTTCCACTACTTGATGCTCTACGGGATGCATCAGCAGTTAGACTTTGACCCAGTGGCTTCAGTTTATTTCTTCATCATTGTCCACAGTCAGATGTACGGCCAGACAGTCTACATGTCTTTTGTCCACATCATTACTGCTTGGCTCCAGTCTGTAGGTATCGATGTTTCACAGGGCCGCATTGTGCCCATGGTTCGCCAGGACTGCCGTCTGGATCGTCGCATGCTCGCTCAGTCCGGCATTGTTGTCGGGCCGCAGGGGCTAAGGTGGAAGAATCGACGACATGTGAGGGAGTTATCAGGAGCAGTCCCTGATCAGGAGCCATCCACTAGTGCTGAGGATTATGATGAGTGGGCTCCTGATCTACGTTGACAGGTTGCGGAGTTAGAGCAATTGATGCAGCGCGAGCTACATATTTCCGAGCTCTGGCACCAGGAGGTCAGCTCGGAGTTTCAGTCTTTCGATCGTCGGCTCGACGCTCTCACATCCGACGTCTCTGAGATCAGCTCACTACAGGACACATGGTATGAGGAGTGGTATCATCATACGTTTCTTGGTGGTGCGTCCCCCAGCAGCCCTCCGCCAGGAGGGGTTATATATATTGCTGATTCTTCAGACGATGACCAAGCATAGGATTGATGACATTAACTATTTTGATGAGTGTCATATTTGATTGTGCTCAGTTCTTTTGAGGTGTCTTGACCTTGATGTGAAATGATGCATCTGATACTTTGCATATATTTTTGCCTTATCATATTTCGGATATTGGCTTATGTGTGTTCACATGATTACTATCTACCTGTGTGCCTCATTCTATATTGCTATGTTCATGCTTATGATGCCATGTCCATATGATACATATGCGTGTTTTACCATGCCCTAATTTTGTCATATGTATTCATATGTTTATCAAAAATCAATCATATCTTTGTTGATTTGGGATACCCCTAAGGTTGAGGGGGAGTATGGTTAAACTAAACAACCCCTCTAGACTCTTTTCGGTGTTCGACAAAGGGGGAGAGTGTGGTTGGTTAAGTTTAGGATGATAATGTTGTAGGGGGAGGATCCTGATTCCCCTATGATTCTGAATTTGAGAAATTGAATGAGAATCCCTAAACTTAAATCGGGTTGTCAAACAACAAAAAGGGGGAGATTGTTGATGCAGTCTGACCCTGATTGTTGTTTTGGTGTTGACACTGATTTTAGTTTAGGTTGATGATTATGATTATGGTTAAGTCCTGATCGGGGAGTAGGCATGGTATGGAAAATTCTAGCTTGGAGGGCTAGGTGTTGGAAAATCCTAACCTGGAGGGTTAGGTGTGAAAAATCCTAGCTTGGAGGGCTAGGTGTTGAAAAGTCCTAATTCGGAAGGGTTGGGTGAAAATTCCTAGCTTGGAGGGTTAGGTGAAAAGTCCCAACTTGGAGGGTTAGGTGAAAAATCCTGGCTTGGAGAGTCAGGTCCTAGCTTGGAGGGCTAGGTGTGGAAAGTTCTAACTCGGAAGGTTGGGTGAAAAGTCCTAGCTTGGAGGGCTAGGTGAAAAGTCCTAACTTGGAGGGTTAGGTGAAAAGTCCCAACTGGAGGGTTAGGTGAAAAATCCTGGCTTGGAGGGTCAGGTCCTAGCTTGGAGGGCTAGGTTGGATGAAACCCTAGCTTGGAGGGCTAGGTTGGAGCCCCTGGATCGGTCTGGTGACCGATCAGGGAGTTCGCACAGTGCTCCTTCGTGGATCGGTCTGGTGACAGATCCAGCAATGACTGATCGGTCTGGTGACCGATCAGAGAGTATGCGTTTCACCCACTGCTTGGCTCCTGATCGGTCTGGTGATCGATCAGGGAGCACACAGTGAGGTTGAGTTACCCTGCTGATCTGCTCCTGATCGGTCTGGTGATCGATCTGGATCACTGTGCAGATCGTTCTGGAGAATGATCCAGGGTCGCAAGTTCCTCACTATGATCGATCAGGACGGAGCCTGATCGGTCTGGTCATGACCTGATCGGTCTAGTGACCGATCAGGAGGTTTGGACTGCGAAACTCAGAAATCACCCGGAAAAAGGGTGGATCGGTCTGGTGATCGACCCACAACCTGGGATCGGTCTGGTGATCGGTCCAAGAGAGTCCCAAAGAAATCGCGATTTCTGATTGAGAGTTGGGGACCGATCAGGAAGGAGCCTGATCGGTCTGAACCCAGCCTGATCGGTCTGTTGACCGATCAGGAGACCCTCTGATCGGTCCGGTGACCGATCACTTTAATTCAAAATGCACTGTCAGACGCTCTGATCACGTCTGAACGTATCCGATTTTCTGCGCTTAATCTCTGATGCTTGATTTTCTGTTTGATATACTGCTCTAATGGTCTGATTAAGCTGCAGGTGACAGGGAAGGATTTAAACACTCAAGGAGAGTCAATGGAGGCCTTTCCTTGGAGCAGGTTTGTCCGTTTTCCATCTCAGGTTGCAACGGCTGGAGCTGCAGACTGGAGCTGCTGACTGAAGCTTGGCTGAGGGAAGCTCAGGGAGTCCTGGCAGAGCTCAGTGGTAGTTGGCGTTGGCAGGTAAGCAGTTGGAGGCTACTGTGAGATGGTGTCACCTGTGCTCAGTGGAGAAACAAAAGGGCGTAGAGGAGAAGAGCAGAGAAGAGTTCGCTGAATCGACTTCTGGCTTGAGTTCTTGCTGCGCATTTGTGTTCTCCACACTTTGCTTGTGCGTTCTGAAATTCCATCATCTTGATCAAGCAACTGCAATCAGTGAAGCAACCATCCCTTGCTTGAGCACTTGGAGGAAGGAACAAGAGGCTTTGAGTCCAACAGCGAGAAGACACGAAGAAAGGGTTCTTGCGTGAGATCGTCGCTGGGTGGAGCTCGGAGGAAGCTTGCTGTGTTCTTGTCTTTGCTAAGTGCTAAGTAAGATCTTTCTTGTGTTTCATTGTGCTTAAACTATATCCTTAATTGAAACGTTGTGGAAAGGTTACTCCACCGAGAAGGAGGTTGCTTTCTATCCGGTGGTCACCGGGGCTTGATCTGCCGACGATCAAGGGATCGCCCACCTTAAGGGCACGCCAAGGAGTAGCGGCAAGTTATCCCCGAACCTTGTAAATCCTCTTGTTAGCGTTCTTGTGTTTGCTCATAGTTTAGGGTTTTGGTTTTCTGCATACTCTGTTTCTATTCTTTCCGCTGTGCTACTAAAAGGTTTAAGTGCAGAATTTTTGATAAGCTCAAAGTCAAAGTGTTTGGCTATATTCACCCCCCTCTCTAGCCATCCGAGTTCCAACACATGTCACTAAGGAAACACAGGTAGTACCTCGTCGCAGTGGGAGGGTTGTAAGACAGCCTGAAAGGTTCATGTTTTTGGGAGAGTCTTCGGACTTGGTCGTTGGTAAACATGAACCGGATCCCTAGACCTATGACGAGGCCCTCCAAGATAAGGATGTAGATTCTTGACAAAGGGCAATGAACTCCGAGATAGAATCGATGGATTCTAACCATGTCTGGGAGCTAGTAGAACCACCCAATGGTGTAAAAGTCATTGGATGCAAGTGGATCTACAAGAGAAAGAGAGGATCAGACAGGAAGGTTGAGACCTTCAAAGCTAGGCTTGTTGCGAAAGGGTACACTCAGAAAGAGGGTATCGATTATGAGGAGACCTTTTTGTCGGTAGCCATGCTTAAGTCGATCCGGATTCTCTTATCTATTGTAGCTCATATGGATTATGAGGTATGACAAATGGATGTCAAGACGACTTTCCTTAACGGAAGTCTTGAGGAGACCATCTACATGCAGCAACCAGAAGGGTTCATTGCAAAGGGCAAAGAACATCTAGTGTGCAAGCTTAATCGATCCATCTATGGATTAAAGCAAGCTTCAAGATCTTGGAACATCCACTTTGATGAAGTAATCCAGTCATATGGATTTACGCAAAGCCCGGATAAGTCATGTGTGTATAAAAGATGTGACGGAAACGTCGTGGTGTTTCTTGTACTTTACATAGATGATATTTTGTTAATTGGCAACAATGTCAAAGTGTTATCAGACGTAAGGGTCTGAATATCAAAGCAGTTTGATATGAAGGACTTAGGAGAAGCAGGACACATCCTTGGGATCAAGGTTATAAGGGATTGCCAGAAAAGTATGTTGTGCTTATCTCAAGCTTCATATGTTGACACTGTCTTATCTCGTTTTAGCATGGAAAACTCCAAGAAGGGTTTCCTACCTTTCAGGCATGGAGTTCCTCTATCCAAGGAGATGTGTCCGAAAACATCAAAGGAGATAGAGGAAATGAAGGCGGTTCCTTATGCTTCGGCAGTAGGAAGCCTCATGTATACTTTATATAGATGACATTTTGTTAATTGGCAACAATGTCAAAGTGTTATCAGACGTAAGGATCTAGATATCAAAGCAATTTGATATGAAGGACTTAGGAGAAGCAGGACACATCCTTGGGATCAAGGTTATAAGGGATTGCCAGAAAAGTATGTTGTGCTTATCCCAAGCTTCATATGTTGACACTGTCTTGTCTCGTTTTAGCATGGAAAACTCCAAGAAGGGTTTCCTACCTTTCAGGCATGGAGTTCCTCTATCCAAGGAGATGTGTCCGAAAACATCAAAGGAGATAGAGGAAATGAAGGCGGTTCCTTATGCTTCGGCAGTAGGAAGCCTCATGTATGCTATGTTGTGCACGAGACCTGATATCTGTTTTGTCGTGGGCATGGTTAGCAGATATCAGAGTAACCCTGGATAGGGACATTGGATAACGGTAAAGCATATATTGAAATACCTTAGACGAACTAGGGATTATATGCTGGTTTACCGGGCAGACAAATTAGTCCCTGTGGGTTACACAGACTCAGATTTCCAAGCAGATACGGACAAGAGTAAGTCTACCTCGGGGTTTGTGTTTACTTTAGGAGGTGGAGCCATTGTCTGGAGGAGTATCAAGCAGAAGTGCATGATGAACTCCACCATGGAAGTTGAATATGTGGCAACTTCGGAGGCGACCAAGGAAGCTGTATGGCTCAGAAACTTCATCATGGACTTGGATGTGATTCCTGGTTTGCTTAGATCTATCACAATATTTTGTGATAACAGTGGTGCAGTTGCAAACTCGAAAGAACCACGAGCCCATAAGGCGAGTAAACACATAGGGCACAAGTACCACCTGATACAAGAAATCGTAAAGCGAGGAGAAGTGGCTGTCGCCAAGATTGCATCAAAGGACAACCTGACAAATCCTTTCACTAAAGCTCTTCCAGCTAGAGCTTTTGACCGGCATGTGGAGGATATGAGAGTCAGATGTATGGCAGTGACAGAATAGCAGTGTCTTTAAGTATAAGTGGGAGAATGTAAGATGTGTATACTGAAAGACATGAGTTTCTTTATATGAACATCTTTATTATGAAAAAAGAATCATAACTACACTAGGTGCCTGTTTACATTAGTACATGCATGAAGTCCAATACTACGCATTGTAGATAACATGGTGTGTGGTGACACACGGAAGATCATGTTATCAGTTCCCTGCCTAGTATAAGTAGAGGCTCACAAACGAGATGGAATTGGACAACCAATCGGAATGGTTGTAGTGTAATTAGGTGTGGTCGGTCTTGACCTTAGAATTACACTAGTGTGCTTTGAGTACATTGAGCAGGACCAAAACCCGGGGTTATCCAATTTATACTGACTTGATAATTGGATAGGACCTCAGTTTATATTATGGAGTACGATCCCTTAATCCCGAAATAATAACGGGCATATATTATTAATTATTATTTCATTAATTTACCAATGGGAGAGATCTATTCTGCTAGATCGATAGACTCGGTAAGTTGGGAGATAATATTAATAATATGGTGTGCCATTGATTATTGACGGAATCCGTGTCCTAGTGAGTCGGGATGATGATGCCCCCTTGATGAGCTCAAAAGGTTCATCGTGCTAAACCCTGCAGGTGGATTTGATCCGGCACGATGATAAAGTTGAGTGGTACTAGTCAAGGACTCAGAGGTTAATTAATTTAAATTGTCAGTAATTTAATTAATTAACGGGCATTCGAGATCTTAAACACGGGGGGATGGACGACTTGTAATATGTGGAGCCCATATGAAAATATGGGGGTTGGTGAGAAAGTTTAATTAAGATCCTTTAATAGAATCGATCTTAATTAATGGATCAGCGTTAGATCCATTAGTGGACCAAGATCCAACTCCTCCTCTTGGTCCCTACCTTAGCCCTATAAATACCCTATGAGATCAAGAAACCAAGAGGTAATCCAAGAGTTAACACCCTAAGTCTCTCTCCTCTCCTCTCTCTCTTCCTTCTCTCCTAGGGTTCGGCCGGCGCCAACAAGAAGAAGAGGAGAGTTTCTCCTCGGTTCTTCTTCTCTCCTCCACCATACTTCGGCTGGGGATCACAAAGACAAGGTAGAGGAGTCCTCTACCTTTTGTGGTGCTCGCCATGGGTGGAGAGGCGGTCGGCGGCTGGAAGAAGGCGGCGCAAGCCTTCCTTGCGGCGACAACGCAAGGCTGAGGGAGAAGGGGTTTGCGGGCTGGTTTGGGCAAGCTCCTTCTTCATCTTCTTCTCCTTCCTCTCAAGGTGAGCAGCCGGTCCAGAGGCCTTGGTGCAGCTCCGATGGGCGGCGGCGCAAAGGGAGAGGAAGAAGGGGTCGGCGGCTAGGGAAACCCTAGGTTACGGTTTTCCTTATTCGGCTAAGGTGAGAAGAAGAGCTCTTTTGGAGGCTTTTATGATCTTGGATCGTGGTAGATCATCGCCCACACAACGTCCGTGAAGGGAGGGGCATAAGGTTGAAGACCTCGAGGTGATCGGGAAGGTATATCTTTCCCTATGCTCTTTTAATTAACTTTATGTCGATTATGTGCCATGATTATTCGTCTCGTCATTTTATGTTTGTTATTTAATTATTTTGATTGTGAATCATAGTAAATAATTGTTGGTGCATGTTGCATCAGTGATGTCCTCCTTTAAGTGTTTTAATACTTGACAATATACTTAAGTCAGTGATACATTAAACAAGTAAAGGATGAGCAAAGGAGGAGTACCAAAATGAAAGAAAGTCCTAGTAAACCTAGGCAATAAGTCCTGGCTCGAAGAATTGGGCATTAAGTCCTGATCATGGATTGGGCACTAAGTCCTGGCAAAGGGCTGGGCACGAAGACCTGATCGGAAGTTGGGCACGAAGTCCTGGTCAAGGACTGGGCAAGAAGTCCTGGCCGAGGGTTGGGCACCGAAGTCCTGGACCTAGAGTTTGGGCATGAAGTCTTGGTCCGAGGGATTGAGAAACTTAGCTGAGCGATGACTAAGGATAGAAGTAGAGACGGGTCAGGGTTCGGACGTCTTGAGATCCGAGAGTATCGGAGGCTAAGCAAAAGTCCACCCGAATGGACTGGGTGGCAACTATCTCCTGAAAGGAGTAGGTGAAAGGCGCGTTCTCGGGGGTGGGAACTTACGTCGGTTCGACCTAAGGTTTCGTGGAAATTCAATGTCAGAACCAAGTCCGTAAGGTTAAGAATGTGTATATATTTGCTTTGTATTTGTGTATCATGCAGGTACCTAGAATGGAAGACAAAGCAGGCAACGGGGCTGGAACCTAAAACAGCTAGGCGACCACATTGATGGGGGTGCCCCAAAGCATCCAGGCGCCCCCATCAATAGGGGTGCCTGAGTCAAAGAAGAAAAATAGGCCCAGTCGAAGAAGGCAGAACAGACTTCCGTTCAGGCGCCCCCATCGATACAGGCGCCCGAGTTCAAAGCTGTATTTGTTGCTGTGAGTTCAAAGCATAGATAAGATTTGACTGGGTTCATTCGAGCGCCTGGGAGGTCCAGGGTGCCCTAGTTAAGAAGCTTATCAGCTACGGCGAGTTCGACACAGAGATGAGGTTTGACCAAGCCCATTGGGATACCCCGGTGATCACAGGCGCCCGTATGAAGCCTATAAAAGGGCCTTCGACCCCTCAACTTCATACACAACTTCCAAGATCCATTCTAAGCTTTCTGACTGACGACAAAGCGCTAAAGAAATGGCTCTACGACTGGGAGGCTCCAGGAGGAAGTGCGCGGCACTTCAGAGATCCAGATCGGCCGAGTTTCAAATCTTGTTTGTTCGGTTTGCTTTTATTATTCCGCACTTAATTTACTATATTTTTTATTGTAACTTCTGCACTGTAAGACGGGTTTCTCCGCCTCCAGAAAATCTGGAAAGGAGACCATTAGTGGATGGGTGTTCCCGTGCTTAGGCCTTGGATGTACTGACCCTGGGGGGTTGGAAACCAAGTAAAAAATCTCGCGTGCGCTGTGTTGTCTTTTATTCTTTCTGTTTTATTTTCCGCTGTGCTACTAATGCTCTATCCAGAATGATTACTCTTAAGTTTACGAGTTTCCGTGAAAAGATTTTTCAGTCGATATTCACCCCCCTATCGACGGCATCGATCCTACAATAATAACTTAACTGGACCCCGACCATAAACACAAAAGCTGGCGATCAACTCGTCGCCTTTTCCACGGTCGAGCAAATTACAAGGCCAATTTTAGTAATTGGCTAAGTTGTAATTTGGATCGTTCGATACGGCACGAGATGGTCGATAGGAGATAGGTCTTCATTCGGATAAAATTTTAATCCGTAGACATGGAGAGGTCTCTCGGATCGACCAAGTATTCGCTAAGGAAACCCGCCAAGCCATACCCTACAGGGATCTCCTCCCTCGCAGGCTCCCCTTGTTGCGAGGAAGCCTGTTTGACTTGGTGTTGCTCCAGTGCCTCTTTAATGGCGTTGACTACTAGGCGATCGAGTTCCTCCCTTGTAAGGACAAGGGGTTGTCCCTCCAGTTCTGCCATCGATGCTCCTTTAGGTGCTTTTCTAGTTTCCTACAGACGACGCCAAATTTGTTCCGGAAGGAGTCGACGACCACAGCCAGTCACCGAGGTTCTACCCACGTGAAGGTCGCTGTGGAGGGGAGGAACTCGGTGCCCTGCGAGATCAACACGAGCGTTAGGGGACACGCCGGAAGGGGTCTGGCAGAGTCCACTCCGACGCTCAAGTCAGTGTATCGCTGGAGGGTAAAGGCAGCACGAAAGGAAAAATGCATGTAAAGTTGAGAGAGTGTAACCCCTTTACCGAAGGGGTTGGACTACCTTTTATACTGAGAGTAGTAGACTGGGCCCATTTCCTCATTTAGTGCCACGTCCCTGTGATTTATGCCACGTCCCCCTTCTTTCGGCGGTTACTGGATAGTTTTTTGAAACGGTCTACGCCGTTATTACGCTTCAGCCCGTTGCAACATTTAAGGGTTGTGATGACTGTTGGGACCGGGTGCATGTTGACAAGGATACGGGTTCGTAAAATTTTAAATTTTTACGTGCAGCGGAAGATTTAGCATAAAATAATTTCTCAAATTATTTCAACCACGTATCTAGCATGCAACCTTATGATGTGTGGACATGATCATAAATTAAAACTTTGCGGAAAAGTAAACTAATTTACTTAGTACCTCGCGTAACTCGAAGTAAGGGACGAGATCCAACTGTAGCGTCCCTTGGAAGCTCCGCCTCTATTCGCGTCCATGCCGAGTTTTCTTCGGGATGACTTCGCAAAGTCACGAGTTTTGTGCCGACGAGAACTACTAGATTCTCTAAAGGCACAACTAGAAGATCAAGAGAGAAGAAAGGAAACTAACCACCAAGAATCGGAATCCAAATTCCGGGAAGGGAAGGAAGGAGACGCGATCTGCTTCTTCTTCTTCGGGGTCTTCTTGGTGGAAGAAGCTCATGCCCACCTTGGGAGTTGCGCTGACCCTAAGGGGGAGAGAGAAAGAGCCGGCCCTAGAGAGAGAGGCGCCGGCCCTAGAGAGAGAGAGGCATGTAGAGAGAGAGAGAGAGCAACGATCTCTTGATTAATTGATCGGATCTAAGGGCTTGCCTTTGGTTCCTTTATATAGTTGCTTCTCCCTTGCCAAGTCTCCTCTTTAACGGAATTTTTCATAAGAAATTTATCCTATAAATTCTCTTATTAATTATTCCGTTTAAGCCAAGTTTTATTATAACTAACTTTATAATAAAACAAATACTTCTTCTCCTTTTATTATGGAATAAATTTTATAAGAAATTTATAAACTTTCTTATTATGAAAAAATCAATTCATAATTGATTTTATAAAATTAAAACAAACCATTCCATGGATCATTTTAATTTCCATAAAAAGAATAAACTTCTATAAATTTATTTATATAAATTTCTTTATACAAATTTATTTATCCATAACAAATCCTTCTCTCTTTTTAATTATGGAATAAAATTTGTATAAAATTTTCTTATCATGGAAAAATCAATTCATAATTGATTTTATAAATTAAAATTAAACTAATTCATGGTTCATTTTAATTTCCATAAAAAGAATAAATTTCTACAAATTTCTTTATAAATCTCTTTATATAAATTTTCTTTATATATCAATTTATTTATCCATAATTTTATAAAACAAATCACGCTAGATTTATCTTATTAATTAAACCAAATAAATTGGTTTATCCCCCTTATTGTGGCCGGCCAAACCAAAGGGGTTTGGCACCCTCTTTGGTCGGCCAAACCAGGCCGAACCGATAGCGAATTAAACTCATTTAATTCGCCCGATAAGCCTTCAAAAGACTTAGCCATTTTAAGCTTCCATTGCGCCTCTGATAAATTCAGATTCGACTTATTTCTCTTGATTGGAAAATCAAATTTTCAACTCGTTTTAAATCCCTCGGATTACTCGTAGTGCGTATGACTAAATAGGCTTTCGATTTATGTTGGCCGTCTATAATCAACTTATTATAGAACGATCATGAGTGGCACCTAGTAGTACATCATGACCCCCAATTAATCGAAAGATCAACGGTTGACCTCAGAAGTAATTCTGAAACCCTTCAGCAGCTCTAATGAATCGTGCCCCATTCCCTTCAGCATCTTATACCCACTTGGTTCAGGACATGGTCTGTTTGTGTCAGTCCCCACTAGACTGACTACGTCACACCTAGCCCAAGTAGTGTTTTTTCTCGTCCTTTGGATTTCTAATTACTCTAATGTATTTTAGAGACTCGCACTCTAAACATGATATGCTCTGGCCAGAGGCTTTGAGTAACAATCCGACGATAGGCCTGGGTATACATCTCCTCGCAAGGAGTGGTGAATCCTTTGTAGGCTGTTCAAACATCTTCGGGCACTTCGGCTTATACCCAATCATCCTGGGTCCACACCTCCTTGGAGATGCTTGCTTAAGATGTTAAAGTATAAGTCTCCATGTCCAAGATGACTTGAACACCGCAAGTCAAAGGAACATCGCACTTAAGCCGCAGTAAGAACTTCATTGACATTTCTATATATAGATTCCATATAAAGTTTTACAGCTAGTCACTCCAATGAACTAGTTCCCTTAACTAGCATCCATGTTTATCTCCGGACATCCCAATGTCACCAGCCAGTGAGAATCAACAGATTAGAGAATAACTCATGCTAGTCTCAACAGAATTGATAGTGTTCGTATTTATCAATTCATCGACTAGGGATATTTTCAATACTTCACATTTGCACATTTGGAGATAATCACTAGTTGTGATCCCATCACAAATTCTCTTATGCTGTGAGGTGTATTGCGAACATTCAGTAGATGAGTTTAAGATCCCAATCAAATACACAAGCATGTATACTCAAATAGTGAATTATCATTTATTAAAATAAATATTTTACAATCAAAAGGCGATTGCCTTAGGACACTTCTCTCATATCACTAACAATGACTCCTTACGACGGGGAGACTTATCCATAGCGAAGAAAGGGGGGAGGAGGACCATTGCTTGAGGCCGAAGCTAAATCGGGCTCCGCCACCCCGAGGTGAGCTCGGGGCCTTTTGACCCGGGTGAGCTCGAGCGCTAGAATGCTCGAGGTGCTCTCGAGACCCCACCCCTCTGGGGGGGGGGGTGTCCCGAGAAGGCTCCCAGAAAAGGTCTTCTGGCTATTCTCCCAAGGCGTGTTCCCCAAGGGGGGGCCTGAGGCTCGGGGAGGAGGGTCACTTCGACCCGATGTGTCATGCCACGCAGCTTCCTCATCCCACGTGCCTGCCCCAGGCTATCCAACCCTATCAAATAGGATTCTCAGAATTTGTTTAACCTTACGATAAATTCATGCTTGAATACAACCTCGGGCTTGATATGGTATGATATCAGGCTTGAGGAGGGCTTGATATTGGATCTGTATCGATGCTTGTTTGTTTTTTGAATTACTGAAACACTTGATTATGAATTTGAAACTTTGCCAAATTTAATTCTAATTTATTTTTTAGGGGTGATAATGTTGTTGACGAAATTCTCTCAGAGATATGGAATACACTTGATGATAATGCTGTCATGCGGAATGGAGCAGAAATATCCAATAATAATATTTCATTATCTTCCGAGTATAGTGGTAATAGAATTACAAAGAATTTGACATTTTATCTAAACGAAGAAGCAAGTAATCTAGAAAATGAGTATCTGAATTCTTCTACAAGACTTGTTGAATACCTTAAGCCAACCTAGAGTGAGGAGGAAGATCATGAAATCTGAAATGCAGATGAATTATAATCCACTACAAGTGTACTAGAATTCCAAGCTGATGATATGCAAATTGAGCAATATGAATTTCTCCCAGATCAGTACAGTGACTTAGAGGAGGAGTTTTCAATAGCTGAGGATCCTTCTATTTTGAATTCTCAATTACTAGCTAGGCCAATTGGAGAGGCAGAGACAAGAGATGAGCATGATTTTCTTGTGGGAAAGACTTTTCCATCTAGACAAGAATTCAAGAATGCACTTGTGAAACATGTCATTGTTAAGCATATGAGATATAACCCAGTTGACAGCCAAAAAAATAGAGTTAAAGCAGTGCTTCAACGAACCATGTACATGGAGAGTAGTTGCCCGAGAGGAAGTAGAGTTCACTGTTACAAGATATGTAAAGGAAGACCAATATGGAACTGTTAGGGAAAGTGCTGATCTTCATGCATGCTCTTCGTCATTTATAGCGTCTTTTGTTGAACAACAATTTCTTCATAATGAACAATACAAACTAAGTATTATTATATCAGATATAAAAGGTAGGTTTGGAGTGACCATATCATATAGAAAAGTATACATAGGTAGGGGAAAAGTATTGAAAAAAGTCATTGGAGATTATGATGAGGCATATAGAGATATTTCACAATATCTGCGTGAGTTAAGAGCTAGGGATCTTGAAACTTATGTGGCACTATACAGGAATGGTAACAATGAGTTCCAATGGTATTTTTGGGGTTCTGGTGCTTGTCGAAGGGTGTTTAAGTCTTATTTGTGTAAACTTATCAGAATTGATGCCACACATCTAAGAGGGAAGTATCCGGATATATTGTTGATCGCTATAGCGATTGATAGTAATGACAATGTTCTCCCAGTTTCCTTTAGAATCGCTGAAGTTGAATGTGAGTCTGTATGGGAGTGGTTTTTGGAGCATACAAAGAGGTTCTTTGCTACCGATGAATAATCAATAACCATAGTATCAGATAGACATCATGACATTATATCAGTAGTTAGGAAAATGTACACAAACACTCATCATACTTTTTGTTGCCACCATATGTCTAATATGGTAACGGATACTGGAAGTAGAGCAGCTTTATGTTTGTTTTGGGTAGCAGCACGAGCAAACACAACACTCCAATATGATCTCATAATGCAGTCAATGCTTGAAAAACATCCAGATGCCCATAAGTGGCTCCAGAACATTGACCCTCAAAGGTAAGCTAATGCACACTTTACTAAGAGAAGGTACAGAATGCTAACCACTAATTGTGTGGAGAGTTTAAATACTTTGTTCAAGAATACACGTGAACTTCCCATAAACAGGTTAATTGATAATACAAGAAGAAAGGTAGCTCAATAGTTCTTTAACCATAGAGAGAAAGTCTCAAAATGGTATATTGCTTTAACACCTCATGCTATAAAAAAATGGATTTATGGAGAGAGAAAGTTATAGCATATAAGGTTCACCCGTACTCTCAATCAAAAATAGAAGTAGAAACATGGGGCGCTTTATACATTGTTGATTTGGAAAAAAATATTATCAATGTGGGGAGTTTCAAAATTCAAAACTCCCTTGCTCACATGCTATTGCCATCATCATTCACTAGAATATGAATACACTCCCATATTGTGAGCATTATTTTTATTCACAAAATAGGAATGTCATTTACATGGATCGTATTTACCTTTGTTTAAGCAAAGAGTTTTGGCCTAGCGACATAAACAATATTATAGTTCTATGCCCCTGTAGCCTTGTGCAGCCCGGTAGGCGAAAGAAGGGACGGATTAAGTCGCGACACAACGGGAAGGTAAAACTCAAATGCAACCGCTACAATCAACTTAATCATAATCGAAGGACTTATAGATGCTGCCAGCCCCAGGTTCTTGAGTTACTGATATATGTATGCAGGAATATTCTTCTTGAAGTATATATTTTGTAAGTAGGAGAAGTGGATCTATATATTTTGTATCTAGTACAGCGATAGTATTGTAAAAAAACTAGTTGTGGTTAATGTTATCACTTCTGGAGGTTTTCTAATAGTATGATACATTTCAGCTTGTTTAATTCAATGTAATCTGAATATAATCATAGATCAGTCCAAAATATATGAATATTTTTTATCAAAAGATTAATATAAATTTTAAGATTAAATAAAGATAAAAATATAAAATATACAAATACATAAAGAATAAATATAAAGGAAGAAATATAAATTATAAATAAATAATTAGAGTTTAATGATTAAAATAATAAGAAAAATATAGAATAGAAAGTAAAATAAATAATTATGAGGTGATGGTGTTTCAAGGAATCGAATTGTGCAATGCATTATGCATTTAGGAGCTTTCTAGATGTTGTCCGATATTATGATATATTTAAGCTTGTTTAAAGCTTAAACAAATGTAAGCCTATATTGATCATACCTTAGTATTTTATTAAAAAAAATTATCAAAAGATGTAGAATTATATAAAAAATTATCGTATAAATTATACAAAATATTTTTAAAATGAAAAAATATGAGTTCACCTTAGACCTAAAATCCTCTGATTTCAGGCCCAATTGGGCCTTAAATCATCTTATCTTAGAACCAATGTAGGCCTAAAATCCCAGTATATCAGGCTCTCTGCTAACCAAAATCGAAATATTCTTTTTTCTAAATTATAAATAAATATGTATAAAATAAAAATATAGATAAAGAAGATTAACCAAACTTATAAAGTGATAAAGAAAAAACATGAAGTTATAGATATAAAATATATAAACTATAAATAAATAATCAGAGGTTATAGATGTAAAATATAATAAATAAAAATAGCAGATATTAAAATAAAATTATAAATATGAAAAAAACTAAGCTAGATAATAAGATATAAAGGTAAGAAAATTAAGATATAAAGAAATAAATATAAAATATATGTTTGGACACCATAAACATCTATAATTGAAATTAAGATAGAAAGATAGAATAACTATAAAGAAAGAAATATAAAATATAAATAAATAAATATAGTTTATAGATTAAAAATATAAGAAATAAATATAATTTTAATAAAAATAAATTATAAATGTAAAAAATAATTAATATAGATAATAAAATATAAAGATAAGCAAAATAAAGAGATAAATATGAGAGATAAAAACAAGCCAACCACTTCCAACTGATGCTGCATTATTCTGTGCCAACTGATACAGTATAAGAACTTCATTGATATTCATTAGAACTATGTTTATATACCACAAATACTATCTCCTAGCTCAACCCTAACTAGTGATATCGAATATTGAGAAATCCAAATACCTTAGGTCCATCAGTGGGTTTCCACCGAACCCCACTGATGGACCTACAAAAGTCCGATTGTAACAAATTCAAATATTATGAGTTGATGGTCTGCAAGGAATAGAATTTTGCTATGTATTGTGTATTTAGGGGCTTTCCAGATGTTGTCTAATACTACAATATATTGAAGCTTGTTTCATATTTAAACAAATGTAAGCCTGTGTTGATCATACTTGACTATTTCAATAAAAAAATATTTTGTCAGAAGATGTAGAATTATATAAAAGATTATCCTATAAATAATAAATAAATCATGATTATATATTATAAAAATATTTTTATAATGAGAAAAATATCAGTCCACGTTGGGCCTGAAATACTCTGATTTTTAGCCCAACGTGAACCTAAAAGCCCAGTATATCAGGCCCTCTGCCAACGTGTTCCATTCATTTCCCTCTGGGATCAAAAGAAAGGCTCCATTGATTTTAAATGGATTGTTTACACAACAATTACAGATTATAGATTATATATATTATAACTATAAATATACAATGTAAACACAATAATTACAAATGTATTGTATCCACAAAATATAATTATAGATTACCCTTTCAGAATTTGTCTGTCATAATTTTATATCCAACCTTAATTCAATAAGGTTTAATTTCATTTTGTGTAAAATCAGTTGATCTCTAAAACACAAAATTTTTTGCGTAGCGCATCATAAAAAAAGTACAGTCTATTCTAAAAAAATCAATATTCTAATTGTGGTGTCCAATATTACAGCAACCATCAAAGATTATGTTCAATATTATTTAACTTTTGTCATTTTTAATTATCTTTATTTTCTTCATTTATATTTAACTTTTTTTTATTTTTTTTATAAATCTAAATATCTTTTATTCTTTTTTTTATATATTTCATAAATATCTTTATATCTTATTATCTATCTTAGTTTTTTTTCACATTTATATTTTATTTCAATATTTATTATTTTTATTTTTATATTTTAAATATATATTTTTATTTTATTTTTAATTATGTCTTATGTCTTATATCTATTATTTTTATTTTATTTTATTTTATTTTTATTTATTATTTATTCCTAATTTTTACTATATTTTATTTTTCTTTATCTTAATTTTCTTATCTTTATATCTTATTATCTATCTTAGTTTTTTTACACATTTATATTTTATTTTAATATTTATTATTTTTATTTGTTATATATTAAATCAATATTTTTATTTTTATTTTTATTTATATCTTATTTCTTATATCTATAATTTAGAAAAAGAATATTTTGATTTTGGTTAGTAGAAGGTCTGATATACTGGGCTTTCAGGCCCACGTTGGGCTTGAAACCAGAGTATTTTAGGCCCAATGTGGACTGATATTTTTTCCATTCTAAATTTGTTTTTTATAATATATAATCATGATTTATTAATTATTTATAGGATAATTTTTTATATAATTCTACATCTTCTGACAAAATATTTTTTTATTAAAATAGTTAGATATGACTAACACAGGCTTACATTTGTTTAAACTTAAAACAAGCTTTAATATATCATAGTATCGAACAACATCTGGAAAGCCCCTAAATACACAACACATACCAAAATTCAATTTCTTGCAGACCATTAACTCATAATATTTGAATTTGTTGCAATCGAACTTTTGTAGGTCCATCAGTGGGTTTTGGTGGAAATCCACTGATGGACCTAAGATATTTGGATTTCTCAATACTTGATATCACTAGTTAGGGTTGAGCTTGGAGATGGTATTTGTAGTGTCCAAACTTAGTTCTAATGAATATCAATGAAGTTCTCATATCGTATCAGTTGGCACAGAACAATGCAGTTTTAGTTGGAAGTGGTTGGCTTGTTTTATCTCTCATCTTTATCTCTTTATTTTGCTAATTTATATATTTTATTATCTATCTTAATTATTTTTTACATTTATAATTTATTTTAAATGTAATTATATTTATTTCTTATATTTTTAATCAATAAACTGTATATTTTTATATTTTATATTTTCTTCTATATAGTCGTCGTGTTTTCTTTATATCTTAATCTCAATTATAGGTTTTTGTGGTGTTCAAACTTATACTTTATATTTCTTTCTTTATATCTTAATTTTCTTATCTTTATATCTTATTATCTATCTTAGTTTTTTTCACATTTATAATTTTATTTTAATATCTATTATTTTTATTTCTTATATTTTACATCTATAAGCTCTAATTATTTATTTATGGTTTATATATTTTTATATTTTATATTTATATCTTCATATTATTTCTTTATCTCTTTATATATTTGCTTAATCTTTACGTATAATTTTATATTATATATATTTATTTATAATTTAGAAAAAGAATATCCCGATTTTGGTTAGCTAAGGGTCTGATATACTGGGATTTCAGGCTCACGTTGTGCTTGAAATCAGAGGATTTTGAGCCCATGTTAGGCCTGAAATGAGATAATTTCATGCCCAATGTGTACTGATTTTTTTTCCTTTTTAAAAATATTTTTTATAATATTTAATCATGATTTATTAATTATTTATATGATAATATTTTATATAATTCTACAACTTCTATTAAAATATTTTTTTAATAAAATACTTAGGTATGATCAATACAAACTTACATTTGATTAATCTTAAAACAAGCTTTAATATATCGTAGTATCGGGCAACATCTAAAAACCCCCTAAATACACAATGCATAGCAAAATTCAATTCTTTACAGACCATCAACTCATAATATTTGAATTTGTTGCAATCGAACTTTTGTAGGTCTATCAGTGGATTTCGGTGGAAACCCACTGATGGACCTAAGATATTTAGATTTCTCAATACTCGATATCACTAATTAGGGTTGAGCTAAGAGATGGTATTTGTTGTGTCCAAACTTAGTTCAAATGAATATTAATGAAGTTCTCATACCGTGTCAGTTGACACAGAATAATGCAGCAACTGGTCCAAGAGAGACCCATTGGTCCAAGGGATGATGATTTTCTAGATATGGATAAATAGCCCCAAGTTGCTCGCGAGTATATTATTTTAGATCTTTTACCTGTAAGTATGACCATGAATTTAAAATTCACCATCAATGAGATTTTATACTAAATGATTAACATAGAAATAAATAATGGTTGCTCACCGCTAAATCAAATTCATATTTATATTTATGGCCACTAGCAAGAGAATTGAAATGATTGAAAGTCATTAATTTTATATCCACCGACAACAAGTAAAAGTGTACATTATCACTGCACAAACATATTAAAATATATCTAAACCCTTCATCTATCATATCTGTCTTCATCACTTGTTGCAGGCCAAGCTTTCTTGAGGATATTATTGATGACTAAAAATACACACAGACAAATTTATTAATTACCAAATAATAAAATTATTTCTACTATAATATATATTCTAAATTCATTTAGATCCCTTACTATGAAGAAGGTTGAATAATATATTGACTTGTTGTATGGCCTACCATATGCAGATGCTTCCCTAAATAGAATTTTACAATATGCATCAATTACCTCGCCTTTTGTAAAAACCTCTCCATTCAGAACAACTAAGAATGAATGCATATTCAAACCAAAGGGTGCATCCTCCCAAATTAATTGAGTTATAAACTTGCAAAGTTAATCGATAAGATAGTATATTAAAGAAAAAGATATATTAAATAAACTGTGTCCTAGCTTACTTTAGATTCTCCAATTTATTTAGCAGGTGAGCCACATCTTCATCTTGTTTTCTCCTTTGAAGTCATAAAATGCTTCTTCACAAACTATGTCTATAAAGTAAAAAATAATTAATGACCAAAATCAACTTAATTTACCTATTTTACATGCAAGTGAATCACATACGACAATGACTTGTTTCCTCATTTTGTAGAGTTCGGTGATCCTATTTGTTTCCTCCTCTACGTCTTTTTCATACTTGACTTCCATTACAGTGATGGTTTCTCTTTCTTCATCTATATCACCCCTACTAATTTTTCTTTTTCCCTTGCCCATAAAAACATATTCTTGTTCAGATTTTTTACCCTCTACATCTGATATTTGTTTCTTGCTCCACTTCCCCTTAGATAATAGCTGGTGCCATAATAGGTTGTCAATTGGAGTATCCCTATAATTATACTGACTTTGGTCACATCCTCTCCTTCTGCTTGTTCTACAAGCTACTGGTTCAGAAAGTGGATTGACTACAGAATTGCTTGATTGAGCCTCCATGCCCTTATTTTCAATTATTGCAAGTAATTCTTTAACCCTATCATTCAAACATATGTTCTTTGCTGATAGCTCCTTGATTTGGTTGTCTTTAAGAATGCAGTCACCACATTCCTTGCTACTTTGTCTTATAACTTCTGTATCATCTCCTTGTGATGTCTCCATTGGGTGTGGAATGTCATCACTAATATCAAGGTTCTCAAACATTGTTTTTCCATTTTTGGTAGGAATTATTTCAATTATAACCTGTCAAATAACAAGTACACAAATGTTAACAACTCTATATCAAACTAAAATATGTCACAGTTTAGAATAATTACCTCTTCAGGTGAAAGTCGGTTGACAAGGGTCCTCACCTTACTAATATATGAAAGAATCAACCATCCTATAAATATTTACGAATATAGAGGTGTCTTATCAAAGTTTGGTGTCTGATCCGAAAAGGATTAAGATAAAATCAAAAATTATTGATTGTGTAGCGACCCGCCTTCTCTACCTTAGACGGATCGTTACTTTATCTACTTCTTGTCTCTAATGCACGACTAAAAATGCGGAATTTTCTTTTTTTTTCTTTTAAACCCATCTAGGGATGATATTCTAACTCTAATAGTCATGCATGATACAATGGCACACCTTTTTTTCCTCTATAGAACTTTTCTGCAATGGTACCAGTCGACTGCCATCTAACCAGTCGACTGGTATCGGCCACAGAAAGTTTCCGGGCGCGGCACCAGTCGACTGGCCTCTTGGCAGTCGACTGGTGCATCGAACAGAAGCTACTGTTCGATAGGCCAGTCGACTGATACTGAACCAGTCAACTGGCACGCCTGAAAATCTGAATTTCAGATTCGAAGCCTTGTTTCAAAACTCCACCAAACATATACTTTCGAGCCATACAAAATCATGACACCATTTCTATACTCTATACTAGTTTTCTAAACATTTTAGCCAATCAAAACGAATCCATAAACTTGAAATTAGGACTTTTGCGAGATTTAGCAAGTTATGAAAATCTATATAAACTTTAGGCTAGAGTTTGTACCAAACTTAACTTCTAACCATTTAAACTCATCATGCAAGATTCTATAACATTGCTAAAACATTATGGAATATGAAAGCAACTTTCCTAAGCATAATTGAGCAATAAAAACTTGATTCAAAGGGAAACTAGCTCTATCTTGGCACATGCATCAATAGCTCCAACAAAGTATCAATATTCAAAACTACTCATGCTCATACTCATCCAATGCAATCGTAAGAATAAGTATACTAAATAGAATGATATGGAATCTATACTCGTGGTTTTAAGACATGCAAAATATCTCAAACACAATTACTCGAATAAATTATATATGGTCTAACTTAAACTAAGAATTTATTCATCTTGTCCCAAGGGTCTCTCCAAGCTCAGCCACCACACACACTTTACTCAGCACCGCCTCGTCGCCTTCCTTCAGAATTGCTTGCCTTTACCTTTATCTGCAGTAAGAGGAAATGCAACTAGTAAGCAAAAAGCTTAGTAAGTACTATCTAGCTCACAAAATCTCGAAACGTGCAAACATGCTACTTGAACAATATGAAATCACATGAGATACTTATATGCTTGAAAGAAACACTAAGAACATGTATAACTCAAAAACATGCATACTCAAGCATTAATAAATCTCAACTTACTTGTTCTTGGCTTAACTTGAAACTTTAGAAACTCTTTAGCTTTAAATCTTTCTTTAACTTTTAGAAAACTTCTTTAAACTTTAGAAAACTTTGCTAAAGCATATACTTGAAAATAATAATAACTTGGATCCACTGAAGACGTAAGTACCATCTTATGCGCGTTCCCTAAAAGGTTGGGGTAGCGAGCCACCAATCCTAATAGAGCAGACCTTGGTCTACCAGGGCCAAGACCTTGGAATTGGACACCTGGATTTCTTTAACGACGCCCTTGGACGCCGGGTACTGGCCTTAGAAAATAAAATAACTTTTCTTTCTTTTCTTTCTTATCTTTAAATGCCTTGGCATTTTAACGAGCACCTTGTGTGCCCAAATCCCTAAGTCTTGACTTTTGGGGATTTCTTAAGGCCTTGGCCTTTTCTTTTCTTATCTTTATCTTCTCTTTTCTTCTCTTATAACTTTTCTTAGTCCCTAATCTCATATAGGGTACTTAATCAAACTTATACAAGTATGAAATAATCTAGAGTTACATGCAAAAATCGTAACTAAAGGAAAAATTTGCATCTTTAACTTTCTAACGGAAAAACTTGCGGAAAAACCACCTCTTACTGCAGGTGAGCAGTACTTACATTGATATCTTGGACTTACAACCAAGATTGACGTCTAGGGCTCGGAAGAAAATTGAGATCTCGGAGAATTCTTCGCGCCTACGCGTTCCTCTCGTCGCGGGGATCCCGAATATAGGAATATCTCTCGGAGGAGAGCCTTGGCCGGCCCTCTAGGGCTTGGTGTTGGTTGGCGTTGCCCAAGAGAGGAGAGGGAAGAGGGGTCGGCGTGAGCTTGGGCGAGGAAGGGTTTAGGTTTAGAGAAAATAAAATTTCTCTCTTTAATCATCTATTTATACTTATGGGGCGAATTTACCTAACTATACCTTATCTATTGTTTCACTCAATCTATTTCAACAAAACCAACCAGCGCAGCTGGTCCGCCCAGCGTAGGTTTAGGGATCAAATCCCACCTACGCGATTTTCTGTTTATAACCCTTTTTGCCACTTTCGTTCACGGAAAAATTCTATAAAAATATCCATAAATTTGGAATAAATTCTAAGATATTTCTAAAATTAGTTTCGAGAATTTTCGGGCATTACAGATTGCATATTTATTGGATATGTATATAACAATAGTGCATATCGATTTTTTGTATATAAGTCATAAATATCGGATATACATAAAAACTCGATAATAAAATCGAGAAATATATTATTTTTAAAGCATGTGTTTCTGTATAAGGCCTAAGAGGAAGCTAGCTGCTCAAAATAGGATATGCACATAACAATAGTCGGGTAGACTGCAGGTTACGGTCGATCGGAGATGCTTCCAAGAGACCAGTAGAAGATGAGATTCAGCAATTCGGGCAAGATAGTTAAGATCAGATTTGACCAAGCTCCAGGCAATCAGAGGGCTTCCAGTCGATTTGATTTTTTTCAAAGTTGCAGAGCAGCTCTATATTGTAGCAGATATGTCTGGTGACTTCAATATCGATCCACCATTGTCGTGGAATTGAACCCACCAGTTTCAGTTAGGAGACCACAGTGCATAGGGCATCTATTTTTGGTCTCTCGTTCAGGTTAATCTTTTGCTTCTTCTTTAAGCTATTGAACTTCGAATATTTATGACGACTTAACCATAGTTGATGCACTTCCCAAAAAATTTCTTACTTATGCTTCCTCTAGTTCCCATCTTGAAAGTTTTGGAGTTCTTCTGTTTTGAGTTTTGACCATGTTTGACCACGTTGGCTTTCACAGTAGCCTGAGAGAATAGTTTTCTCTCTGAATTCTTGTTGTCTTTTTCAATTCGAAGTCTAACAATGAGTTCTTCCATGTTTATCTCTTTTGGCTTATGATTTAGGTAGTTCTTGAAGTCCTTATAGCTGGGAGATGACTTCTCAATAATTGTAGTCACCTGGAAGGCTTCACTCAAAACCATACCTTCTGAGTGAATCTCATGCAGGATCACCTGAAGCTCCTAAACTTGGTTGATCATTATGTTAAACTTAATCATCTTGTAGTATATAAATCACCCTAGAATGAATTTCTTGATTCTCGCATTCTCTATCTTGTACTTCTTGTATAGGAACTCCCACAACTCCTTAGTCGTTCTCTTTGTATTGTACACAACATACAGCGAGTTGGCAAAACAGTTGAGGATTTAGTTTCGGTATAGGAACTCAGCATGAGTTCATGCCTCCATAACACTAATGGTCTAAACATCATCATCCTCAGCATGCTTGGGAGGATCCTTGGTCAAGAATCAAGCTTGATTAAGCATTGTTAAGTAGAAGAGCATCTTCTGCTGTCAACTCTTAAAGTTCAACCTAGAAACCTTCTTTGACCTTTCCCAATAGTTGATCGAAACATTTTCAATCGGGGTAAAGGGAGCCTTCATGTGATGAGTATGTTGCACTCAATACTTTTTGTGGTCATCTCAACATAAACGAATTTATTTCAAGATTGTTAGATAATTTGTTGTCGAGGGGAAGTTTTGCTAAATTGAAATTACATAAAATCAATTCCAACTTAACTATTGAGATGATCTAAGCAAATAATCTCAGGTTGTCATATTTAAAAGTCAAGTCAAGTTGTTAGGTTGTTTGGAAGATGACTGCTTTGTATCACTGAGACTGAAAGTAGAGTGGCCAAGTCATGAAGCAGAGTTGCCGAGTTGGGAGTCAAAAGCTGAGTGAGATCCCGAGGCCTACGCTCAATGCAGTTTACTTGAAACAGGTTCACCCCACCTCCAACTGTGCTTCGAGGTTTTCTTGAATCATTTGTTTCCTAGGATACATCGCTAGACTTTAATCGCCACCAAGCACTGGTGGATCACATCAAACCGAGAATATCCGAGTGCTATCACAGTAGTTCAACCGAGTGGATGCATGACTAAGAGAAAAGAATTGGGGAATGAAGGTGGAGGAATTCTTTTGCTATTGCTTTCGCTTCTATTCCTCTGTTGTTACTCACGATCTCCCTTTATAGGAGCGCTCACCCTTAACTACAATGAATGAGCAAGTTATGACCATTCAACTATGGGTTTAATGCCGCCATTAATGGGTTTAATGTAGGTTATTATTCTTGAGAAGTTATAGAATCATAATTAATGGGTTTAATGTCGATTATTATTGTTGAGAAGTTATAGAGTCACAATTAATTTTAGATTAATGCTTTCATTACTCTCTTGAGCAGGTAGCAACAAGAGATTCAAGTGACAAAATATTGGTTCATTCACTTGGACAAATTTTGCCTTGATCGGTCCGACATTCGACATGTGTAGATCGTGCTTGCACATGAGTCAACTTGGTTCAGTACAATGCGAGTCCCCCTTGCGCACCCACACATGAGAGAGAGCCTCTTCTCAAGTATATGTTCACAAAATCAATGCATGTGTCATAATTTAAATCAAAAATAAAGTCAAGAGACTCCCAATATGAGACTAAAAACTCATGCACAAATAGAGTTTTTTCTTCTCCATCTCTTTATTCCATTCGTATTTCCAATAGCTTTCAGGTCATTCATGTCAAGAAGCCTCATCTCTATATCTTCTTTATTTGTTAGGTGTTGGGTCATCTTTGCCCCAAAATCAATCGCTAAGCAACCAATCCCTTTTGACTTAATGACTTCGACTTGTCAAGTATTCAATCTTCAATTATTTGGATATCTCTAGTTGTTAAATAGTCGATCTTGATCCAGATGAACTTCAACCATTACCTCTAAAATAATATTGTCAAGTTGCATTTACACACGCAGTTGATAAATTTTATCAGCAATCGCAATATATGTCTTAAACAATTGTCCATAAGCATCAATACTACATAATTGAAGGCATTATTATACTAACAAAACCTAGGATCTAAATCATGTTATAACCTTGTGTTAGCATTGTTTTATTTATTTTAAAATTTTATTCATAGGTTTAAGCTTATTCACCCTCCCCTCAAATCATGCATTGATCCTAATTATAGCATATCCATCAAAGTGAAATGTTCATTTTCACTTTAAGGAACCAACATTAGTCAAAATAAAAACTACATGGGATGAGCAAGTTCCTAGAAGCTCTAAGAATACAATAGCAATCTCAAAATTGCATCTGACCTATGAATGTTCATGATCATTTCGCTTTGATGAAATATAGATTAAAATGCAAGGGTGAGACTACAAATGTGCTCCTATAGTTTGCCCTCTCATTTATATTTTGACATGTGGAGATTCAACAAAGTGAATGAACATATTTCACCTTGAATTTTCACATGTCAAAATGCAAGTGTGGAACCATTAGTCTCATCTACGCTTCTAAATTTATCTTGATAATTGATGAAAAATTTTTATGAGATCGAGATAGTCACCTTTATAATTAAATGGATCACAATAGCTAGATACCTAGATTTCTAAAAAAAATATAGAACCATTATTGTGTTCTTAAGTCTCCAACAAGTCATCTACGCTCTAATAGATGAATTTAGACCTATGTAAATTTATAGAGATAAAATGATTATTTAATCTTATAAAAATCCATAGTAGCTAAGTTTGTCAAACTAATGGTAGAAAAAGATGATTTCCTCATCCCAGCGTTCTCGCCAATCCATTCTAGGGCACGAAGAAGGTAAATTACGCGAACTATCAACTCGGATAATGATTAGTCCGTCCAACCAATAAGTCTATTATAGATGATTTCTAACATGTGTTGAGCCACCTATGTGAAATGAAAGAGTATTTTTTTTTTAGTTTTTTTTCTCTAGGGAGATGCATTTGATGGCCAATTCTTGACTTTTAATGTTTGTATTCATTTATGTTTGATAATTTTGAATCTAAATGTTCTGGAAGCAAGCGACGTGGACGACGAGTCACCAAAGCGCAGCCCACGACGATGGTGACAGGGAGAAGATGCTCATGCCCTGCAAGATTAACACGAGCGTTAAAGGGAATACACCGGAAAATTTTTCAGTGAAGCCCACTCCGACGCTGAAGTCAGGAATGTTATCTCTTTTCGGAGGACAACGAGGAATCAAAGTTTTCTTTACGTTTGGAAAGCTTACCCCCTTACCTAGATGTCGAGGCATCTTATATATCTGAGGTCTTGGTCATATGTGTCCTCACGTTCTCCTCCACGTCCCTTAATCATCGGTTACTTGATAGATATCCTATCTTTTGGTAACGGTCGCTGCAATCATTAAGGTCTTAATTACCATGCGTTGCAGGCGATAATTATTCGATAACTTTCCTATTCTGGAAAGAGGAACAACTACTTGAAGTCGGGCTTTCTGACTCCTATGCTGATCTTTGGGCTCCACTCTCCTGAGTCAGTCTCGGAGTCTCGTTCCCCGAGCTGATCTCAGGGCCTTTATTCATTTTTTCGAGATAGTCTCGGGAGTCCGATTCCCGGTCTGACCTCGGGGGCTTTCTTTCATTATCCCAAGGTAGTCTCGGGAGCCCGATAGCTGACCTGACATCGGGGCTCTGATTCATTTTCCCGAGATAGTCTCGATTTGACCTTGGAGCTCTAGTTCGGCGGCCCTTACCACGTAGCTTCCCCGTGCCATGTGTCCACCTCGGGATGCTCATCCCTATCGCAAGTCCCCTCCATCAAGTCTAATCGAAGGAAGTGTGACTGACTAATTAGGCTGGTGGTACAACAAGTGGAAGCTACGCATTTGTGGGGTCCATATTGCCAATCTTTCTCTTTTGACGACTTGTCGGGTCCGAGGAATCGAAACATTCGTCCCTTGGCCCGAAACGGTGCTTTGCGTTAATCCAAGAGTCCCTGTGAGTTTTGAGGCCCGGTAATGATAGCTATCCATCACCCATTAAGAGTGTATAGGGTATTTTAATGGTGAGGGAACATTTCATCGAATAAGACCTTGCCATGTGGCCAGATCTTTTCTTCATGATCTCCTTCTGATGCGCGCCACAGAGTCATACCAATCGACGGCCATAAAGAGGGGTGACACCTCTAGATGGGCAATCATCACCGTCCATGTGTCATGCCTCTATTGTCTGCACGAGGACGACTTCTTCCCTATAAAAAGGGAAGGTAAAAGCATCCTTCCGTCTTATTTCATTATCGATTATCAGAGCTTGCGCATCCCGCTTTCGTCTACTAGTTTCTACTTTTGCTAGGGCTTCTTCTCCACGTATATGTTTCATCCATCTTCCATCTTCTTCTCCTTCTTTCTTTCAAAGACATGGATAAGGAGGGAGAAGGGAAGAGAGACCAGGGTAGGAAGGGAAAGGCCGAAAAGAGAGGGCTTATTATTCGGAGTGGTACGAGGTCACTTCGTCGAAGCTTAAGTCCGCCACCTTGAGAGCCACCTGCGAGCCCTACGGCATTCCGGCGGACCTAGAGGTCAGGGTTCCAAGTCTGGACCAGTCCCCCGTAGAGCCCCCATTAGGGTTTTACACTTTCCTTTTAGGGCAGGTGGAGTTTGGCCTATGTTTTCCCATCCCCCCTTCTTCATGGCCATCTCCCAATACTTTGATGTGCCTTTGCATCAGATGACTCCAAATGCCTTCGTCCAGATGGGCGGGACATTCATCCTCTTCAAATTATTCAATATACCCTTGACCCCCTGTTCCTTCTATTATTTCTTCCTTCCAAACTTAGTGTCTAGGGAGGTCTTCAGTTTCACCGCCCGTCTAAGCCACAAATTCATCAGTAGCCTCCCTTCCTCCCATAAGGGATGGAAGAACCGTTTTTTCTTCGTCCAACTCACCTAACGCCCTTTCTATCTGACCCATTGGCGTGAGAATCTACCTTCTCTTCCTGACCTGGGACATTTCCAGCGAGAGCCGAGATACCAGCGGGTCAAGAGCATTCTGGCTGGGATGGAGTTCTATGGATAGCCTGGTTTCCTGCGAGGAGCTTCTGTACCGGGCTGGGATCAGCCCCAAAGTCACCTGTCTTAGTCCTGACCTCCGTAAGTGCACTGTTTTATTACTTACCCATCTATGCTAACTGACGTTTTATTGTTTGTGATGTAGAGAACATCACGCTCTCCCGAGCCATGAGTAAGCTTCTTAAGTGGGAGCTTGCGGACAAGCAGGTCCTAGCTCCTCCATCAGCTGCTCTACCCTCGCGGTCGAGTTTTTCAAGGGCTCCGAGTAGATCCCCGACGAGGAGCAAAACACTACCCAACCCTCTAGCATTAAGGTGGCCTCTAAGGAGGGAGGTGGCGACAAAGAACTGCAAGTCTAGGCTTCTGTGCCGATGACAGAGCCTAGTGGGAAGGTGAGCCGACCACCCACCAAACGACCACGCCTCATCCTACTTGCTGAGGAGGGGGTGGATGAAGAAAACGCGCCACCGAAGGGCACCCGCGGTCCCTTCGAAAAAGGACCCGCCCGACCAGGGCGGCAATGGAGGAGGAGGGCACTGTTCGTCTCTCTACACACTACCGAAGGGCGACACCCACCATTGCGGAGCCAACGGGTGAGGATGAGGTTCGTTCTGAAGTCCCCAAAGCTTCCACCAACCTCAAGGGCAAGAGGGTGAGACCCGTCGAGCCCACACTCACCAGTGCCCACCTACGCCGGAAGGTAAAGGCGGCAGAGAAGGCCGCTGATGTCCGCGTGTCGTACCACGAGTATCAAATACAATTAAAGTATCGAACTCTTCTAAACTAATGTAGCATAGAGTAACTCGAGTCATCTCCCAACTGTTGGAACTTAGATGGCTAGAGAGGGGGGGTGAATATAGCCAGAAACTTAAACTTTAACACTATCGATTTTCTGCAACTCAAATGTTAGTAGCAGAGCGGAAGCTAAAGGAAAATAGAGTATGCAGAAATGAACCCTAAGCTAAGAACAAACACAAGAACGCTAACAAGAGGGGTTACAAGGTTCAGGGATAACTTGCCCAAACTCCTTGGCGTGCCCGTAAGGTGGGCGGTCCCTTGATCGTCGGCAGATCAAGCCCCGGAAAATCCGGATAGTAAGCAACCTCCTTCTCGGTGGAGTAACCACTCCACAGCGTTTCAACAAAGATAAAGTTTTAAACACAATGAAACACAAGAAGGATCTTATAGAGCACTTAGGACAGCAAGAAGCCATGCAAACTTCTCACCGAGCTCCACCCAGCGCAGATCTCACGCAAGAACTCCGTTCTTCGTGTCTTCTCGCTGATAGACTCGCCAAGCTTCCTGGTTCTTCTTCCAAATGCTCATGTAACAGAGGTTGCTTCAGACAGTAGAGTAATCGCAGTTGCTTGCTCAAGATAATGGAACAACAGATCACATAGCAAGCACAAACTGGAGTTGTCGCAAGAACAGAAAAACTGATCAAGTGTATGCAGCGTTGTTGTTGAGACTTCTTAGCCACCAAGCCCTTAAGTCCCACCATTGATCGCCAGGTCATCTCACTGCAGCCTCCAGCTACTCACCTGCAACCACCAGCCTGTTGAGCTCTCCTGGACACCCTGAGCTTCCCCTCAGACCAGCCCCAGTCAGTAGGTCCAGCCAGTGCCAGCGTCCGTTGCAACCTGAGATGGCAAATAGACAAACCTGCTCCAAGGAAAGACTTCCATTGACTCTCCTTGAGTGTTTGAATCCATCCCTGACACCTGCACACTTAATCAGAGCATTAGCATAGCAAATCAGCAGTGAATCAAGTATCAGAGATTAAGTGCAGAGAAATCAGATGTGTTCAAACGCGATCAGAGCATCTGACAGTGCATTTTGTATTAAAGTGATCGGTCACCGGACCGATCAGAAAGCCTCCTGATCGGTCACCAGACCGATCAGAGTGGGTTCAGACCGATCAGGCTCCATCCTGATCGGTGCCCAATACTCAATCAGAAATTGTGATTTCTCTGGGACCGATCACCAGACCGATCCCAGGTTGTGGATCGGTCACTAGTCCGATCCACCCCTTTGCACGGCGATTTCTTAGCTTCGTAGTCCAACCCTCCTGATCGATCACCAGACCGATCAGGGCATGCTCAGACCGATCAGGCTCCGTCCTGAACGGTCATAGTGAGGAACTCGCGACACTTGATCATTCACCATAACGATCCGAACAGTGTTCCAGATAGGTCACCAGACCGATCAGGAGCTAAGTAGAAAGGGGAACCAAAACCCACTGTATGCTCCCTGATCGGTCAACAGACCGATCAGGAGCAGAGCAGTGAGTGAACTGCATGCTCCCTGATCAGTCACTAGACTGATCAGGAGCAGAGCCGCAGGTTCCCAACCTCACTGTGTGCTCCCTGATCGGTCACCAGTCCGATCAGTCATTTCTGGATCGGTCACCAGACTGATCCACGGAGGAGCACCATGCCAACTTGCCTGATCGGTCACCAGACCGATCCAGGGACTCCAACCTAGCCCTCCAAGCTAGGATTTCAACCAACCTAGCCCTCCAAGCTAGGACCTGACCCTCCAAGCCAGGATTTCATCAACCTAGCCCTCCAAGCTAGGACCTGGCCCTCCAAGCTGGGATTTCATCAACCTAGCCCTCCAGGCTAGAACCTGACCCTCCAAGCCAGGATTTCATCAACCTAGCCCTCTGTGCTAGGACCTGACCCTCCGTGCTAGGACCTGACCCTCCAAGCCAGGACTTTTTCACACCTAACCCTCCAAGTTAGGACTTTTCACACCTAGCCCTCCAAGCTAGGATTTTCCACACCTAACCCTCCAGGTTAGGACTTTTCCACACCTAGCCCTCCAAGCTAGGATTTTCCCACACCTAACCCTCCAGGTTAGGACTTTTCACACTTAGCTCTCCAAGCTAGGATTTTCTCACACCTAACCCTCCAGGTTAGGACTTTTCAACACCGTGCCTAATACCCGATCAGGACTTAATCATAATCATAATCAACCTAAACTAAAATCTTTGTCAACACCAAAACAACAATCAGGGTCAGACTGCATCAACAATCTCTCCATTTTTGTTGTTTGACAACCCGATTTTAAGTTTAGGGATTCAAAGTCAATTTTCTCAAATTTCAGAATCATAGGGGAATCAGGATCGTCCCCCTACAACATGATCATCCTAAACTTAATCAACCACACTCTCCCCCTTTGTCAAACACCGAAAAGGGTGTAGACAGGTTGTTAAGTTTAAACATACTCCCCCTCAACCCTAGGGGTATCCCAAAACAACATAGGTATGATCAAATTTTGAAAACATACGAAAACATATGATAAAGATAAGGCATGGCAAAACAATCATATGATCATATGGAGTCATAAGCATAGCAATGCATAATAAGGCATACATGATGATAGCAATCATATGAACAATCATATCAACTAACAATAAGCATATAAATCAGAGGCATACAGCCATAGAGTCATACAATCCACACAGTCAAATAGCATCATCCCTCAGCGGGGTCATCGTCCGATGAATCATCAATACATATAACATCCCCTGGCGGAGTGCTGCTGGAGGTTGCAGCTCCAGGAAACGTATGATGGTACCACTCCTCATACCACGTCTCCTGCAGTGAGCAGATCCCATAAACGTCGGATGCTAGAGCGTCTAGTCGGCGATCGAAGGACCGAAACTCTTAGATGACCTCCTGTTGCCAGAGCTCGGAAATATGTAACTCACGCTGCATCGTTCGCTCTAGCTCCGCAACCTGCCAGCGGAGGTCAGGATCCCACTCATCGTAATCCTCAGCAACAGCGGACGGCTCCTGATCAGGGGCTGCTCCCGATAACTCCCCCACACGTCGCCGATCCTTCCACCTCAGCCTCTGTGGTCCGACAACAATGCCAGACTGGGCCAACATATTAGTGATATGAGAGAAGTGTCCTAAGGCAATCGCCTTATGATGTAAACATTTATTTTAATAAATGATAATTCACTATTTGAGTATACATGTTTTGTGTATTTGATTGGGATCTTAAACTCATATACTGAATGTCTGCAATACAACTCACAGCATAAGAGAATTTGTGATGGGATCACAGCTAGTGATTATCTCTAATGTGCAATTGTGAAGTATTGAAATTATCCCTAGTCGATGAATTGATAAAAACGGACACTATCAATTCTGTTGAGACTAGTATGGGTTATTCTCTGATCAGTTGATTCTCACTGGCTGGTGACATTGGGATGTCCGGAGATAAACATGGATGCTAGTTAAGGGAACTAGTTCATTGGAGTGACTAGCTGTAAGACTTCATATGGGAATCTACATGTAGATATGTCAATGAAGATCTTACTGCGGCTTAAGTGCGATGTTCCTTTGACTTGCGGTGTTCTAGTCATCTTGGTCATGAAGACTTATACTTTGACATCTTAAGCAAGCATCTCCAAGGAGGTGTGGACCCAGGATGATCGGGTATAAGCCGAAGTGCCCGAAGAAGTTTGAACAGCCTACAAAGGATTCACCACTCCTTGCGAGGAGATGTATACTCAGGCCTATCGTCGGATTGTTACTCGAAGCCTCTGGCCAGAGCATATCATGTTAAGAGTGCGAGTCTCTTAAATACATGAGAGTAATTAGAAATCCAAAGGACGAGGAAGACACTACTTGGGCTAGGTGTGACGTAGTCAGCCTAGTGGGGACTGACACCATAGACCGTGTCCTGAACCAAGTGGGTATAAGGTGGTGAAGGGAATGAGGCACGATTCATTAGAGCTGCTGAAGGGTTTCAGAATAATTTCTTCTGGGGTCAAACCGTTGATCTTTCGATTAATTGGGGATCATGATGTACTACTAGGTGCCACTCATGATCGTTCTATAATTAATGGGTTAATTATAGACGGCCAACATAAATCGAAAGCCTATTTAGTCACACGCAATACGAGTAATCCGAGGGATTTAAAACGAGTTGAAAATTGGATTTTCCGATCAAGAGAAACGAGTCGAATCTGAGTTAATCAGAGGCGCAATGGAAGCTAAAATGGCTAAGTCTTTTGAAGGCTTTTTGGGCGAATTAAATGAGTTTAATTCGCGACGGTTCGGGTCGGTTTGGGCCGGCCAAAGAGGGTGTTAACCCTCTTTGGGTGGCCGGCCAATGAAGGAGAATAAACCAAGTTTATTTTGGTTTAATTAATAAAATAAATCTAGTGTGATTTATTTTATAAATTATGGATAAATAAATTTGTATAAAGAAATTTATATAAATAAAATTTATAGAAATTTATTCTTTTATGGAAGATTAAAATAATCCATGAATTGGTTTATTTTAATTTTATAAAATCAATTATGAATTGAGTTTTCCATAATAAGAAAGTTTATAAATTTCTTATAAAATTTATTCCATAATTTAAAGAGAAGAAGAATTAGTTTTATTATAAATTAGTTTATAATAAAACTTGGTTTAAACGGAATAATTAGTTAAGAAAATTTATAGGATAAATTTCTTATAACTAATTCCGTTTAGAGGGAGACTTAGCAAAGAGTTGCTACTATATAAAGGACCCAAAGGCTAGCCCTTTAGATACATCAATCAATTAATCAATAGTTGATTAAGAGTTCCCTCTCTCTCTCTCTCTTTTATTCTTCTCCTTCCCTTCTCCCCACCTAGGGTCGGCGCCCATCTTGGAGCTTAGGGCCGGCGCCCACTTGAAGCCTAGGGCCGGCGCACAACCAACTCCTCCCCTTGAGATGTTGCCGTGAGCTTCAAGGAGAAGGAGAACCCGAACACGAAGAAGAAGAAGCGGATAGCGACTCCTCTCTTCTCGGAATTCGATTCCGTTACTTCGTTGGTTAGTTTTCCTAATTTTTCTCTTATTCTTCTAGTTGTGCCTTCCGAGAATCTAGTAGTTCTCGTCGGCACAAAACTCGTGACTTTGTGAAGTCATCCCGAAGAGAACTCGGCGTGGACGCGAATAGAGGCGGAGCTTCCAAGGGACGCTACGGTTGGATCTCGTCCCTTACTTCGAGTTACGAGAGGTACTTAGTAAATCAGTTTACTTTTTCGCAAAGTTTTATTTTATGATTATGTCAACACACCATAAGATTGCATGCTAGATACGAAGTTAAAATAATTTAGGAAATTATTTTATGCAAACTCTTCCGCTGCACGTAAAAATTTTAAATTTTACGAACTCGTATCCTTGTCGACATGCACCCGGTCCCAACAGTGGTATCAGAGCCGGTTAGTGTTCGACTTAATCATATAATTGTTTTTTGGAAAACTTTGTCATGATCTCAATTTCGGAAAATTTTTCCAATTATGGAAACTTTCAAATTATAATAAATTTTAGAATTAGGAATTTCAAAGTTTGGAAATCGTCATGAAATTTCGCAAACGTTTGAAATTTTCTAGTTTCTAAATTTTTATAATAATTGTGAAAATTTCCCATCTTTGGAAACTTTCCAATTTTGGAAATTTTTCTATTTTAGAAATTTTCCAACTTTGGAAATATGTAAGTTTTCTTTGTACCAGAAACTTACAATTATTCTGAAAACCTATTTTCGAAATCTCGCAATTTTGGGCACTTTCTTTTAAGAAAGTCTAGACAAATTCATGGACAGTTAATTGACAATTAAATTTGAATTGGTTTTTAAATTGACAACAAATTCTTTATTTTGGATTGAGCCTCGGGGAGCCGTCCAATTTAAAGTTAGATGTTGTAATTTAAATTCCCAATTTTAATTGAAATTGTCATGTTTGATTTGGATTGAGCCTCGGGGAGCCGTCCAATTGGATTTACAACACTTTACTTTTCTTTGGGTATCTGAGCCTCGGGGAGCCACCCTTAGAAAACGATTTGTTGTAATTAATCAATCCATGAATAAAATATGTTTTAAGAGGTGATGCTCTTACATATTGTTGTCTCCAAAATTAATTAGGAAAATGGTTTCCTATAGAGTTTTCTTAAATGAGATTTTCATGAAAATAATATGTAGTTGAATTAAGGGATTTGTCTCTTAATTTAATAAGATTTGATTTAGAGAAATCAAAGTCTTGAACATATTATTTCCGAAATTAATTATGACAATTTAGGAATTGTTTCCCAAAGCAATTCCTTTAATAAAGTGTGAAATTAGAATTAAGGAAATCCGGTTCCTAATTCAATTCATGAGACTTGATAAATTAAGTCACATACATACTTTATTAAGGAAATCGTTAGTCATGACACATGTCATGAATGTGCTTAGAAAAGATGAGACCAAAACCCCTTACAAAATATTAAGGCAAACACCTTCCATTAATATGGTTAGAATCGGAGTTTTGTTTCTCGCTTGGGTTGATGGACACATCCATGCCCGACTTGAACCTTAACATGTTCAAACCATGGAATTAGTTTATGAATGATATAGTTGGAGTCAGAGGTCAATCCTTAGTTTTGGTTGTTGGACACATCCAAGCCTAACTAAACGGTTGAATGAGCTCCAACCATATTAAAACTATTTCTTGATTAATGGGTCAGCATTAAGCTTGGAGCATCGATTTGTTGTGCCACAGCCAAGGTCGATGTGAAGAGAGGTGCAGTTGGGTGCTATGTATATGATGCATACTTGTTAATGAGTTAACAACCCAATGATTTATGCAAACATTCAATTAGTTGATAGCATAACGTGATAGTTACATATACGTGATATGTAATCGGTATAATTACCTACCTTCATAGCTAAGAAGAACTTGATGGCCACAGCCATGGTTGTTCTTATCTATGGTTGGATATCAACCTATTTGGAGATGTTCCTACGATCTCCCGAATTGATAATAAGGGTGAATCAATTCGAAAAATAAATAGGATTTAATTTATGTATGTTGATACATTCTTTAATAAATCTTCTCACATAATCTCAATTTGTATTTCTAGGATAATCACTCGATCATGTCTTCCCTAAACATGCGTTCCATTTTGGACACAAATAAACTGACTGGGCCAAACTACATGGACTGGCTTCGAAACCTAAGGATAGTCCTCAAGGCAGAGAAGCTTGCTTATGTCCTTGAAGAACAACTTCCCACCCATCCTCCAGAAAATGCAACTCCAGACCAATTGTTGGCCTATCAGAAACATGTGACCGATTCTGAACTAGCGAGTTGCATCATGCTAGCCTCTATGGTACCTGAGTTGCAAAAGCAACATGAGCATATGGATGCTAATACCATCATCTTCCATCTTCATGAGTTGTTTGAAGAGCAGGCGAGATCCGAAAGGTTCGAGGTCTCCAGACTCCTCTTCACCACTAAGATGCAGGAAGGCACTTCTGCCTCGCAGTTTGTGTTAAAGATGTTGGGTACATTGAGCGACTGAACGCACTCGGTTTTGCAATGGATCAATGAACTAAGTATTGACTTAATTCTGAGTTGTTTGTCCAAGAGTTGTTCACAATTTGTGATGAACTATCGGATGAACAAACTGGAGACTACCATTCCTGAGTTGATCAACATGCTGAAGACTGTGGAGCCTTCTGTAAAGCCAGATCAAAAAAGCCCACGGTACTGTTAGTTGGTTCCTCGAAGAAAGGTTCTAAGAGGAAGGCCAAAGAACAGAACAAGGGAAGAAGAAAAAGGCCAAGAAAACTGAAAAGAAACCAAAAGGAACTTGCCATCACTGTGGCAAGGAAGGTCACTGGCGAAGA
>JAGFNQ010003579.1:0-41801 GCA_024364735.1 Boesenbergia rotunda
TAAATTCAACCTTCATGATTCATTGAGATGAATTTCACTCACTAACCTCTCAAGGGGAACTTTTGGTGGCTCTCTTCCTAAATCCTAAATACATGATAAATGGAGCTCACTCATACACACATGCTTCTTGCACTACCATAGGCTTGCTTATTATACTCTCTACCATTATTCAAGATTGGAATCAATCATCTATAAAAGTTTATTCAAAAGTGAAAGAAATAGGAAATGGTAGAAATGGATAAAAGCAAAGTAAATAGCTAATTTGAATGAAATGGAAGACTTGGATGTTCAAAGATATTCTTGATGCATTTTCGCCCTTCCTTTCAGTCCATATAATGTAGTCAAAGTGTGATGAAGTGATGCTTTGCAATGCCCTTCAAAAATCTTATGAAAAGAATTCCATAATTCCTGTGTGCCAATTTCTTCTTCTTGTGTGCCAATTTTGCTTCCTCTTTTCCTTTTCTGATTTTTTTTTCTTTTCCTTTCTTTCCTCTACTGAAATCAGAATGTAGCTGAGCAAATCTTCAATTGGATGAGAATTACTCCACTAAATCCATTGTGCCGAAACTCATCAATGTGCCCCTTGTTTTTTTTTTCAACTGTTTTTTTTTTTTCAAACTGTCTTCTATTTTTTTCAGCTGCTAGCTTCCAAGGCAATTCAATTCAATCCCGAAACATCAAACTCTTCATCCTTACAGTTTCCTGATTTATTATCATCAATGAGCTCAGCTAGTAATAGAGAAGTAATTCCAAACTGTTTGGATTTCAGCTCACTGCAGGTTTTTCTGCTTTGATTTAAGACATTCTACATCCACATTTCTTCCTGCTTTGATCAGCAATGGAAACACTCAACATCTTCTATGCATTTCGGGTACTTCATTCTGCAATACACAGCCCCTGTAAATCCAAATTACAGCTTCAAGTTGATACAAAACTTGAAGTAAAAACTGCTTGTATTGTACACTAAATTTATTCCTAGCAGTCCACTGAATTTTTTCCTGTTAATCACTTGATTCTTTACTTGATACTCCCTGTTTACTTCAAATTCCAGCAGCCCTTTCACTGGTTTCAGAAATGTATAACTGCAACTCAGCTCCTAGAAGAGTAGCCGAAACAAGTTCTTATCCTTTTTCCATTTGGTACAAAATTTTTGCTTTTCCTCTGCACAGATTTTTTCCACTTGTTTCCACTTTGGTTCAGATTTCTGCACATAATTTCCTGCTTCAAATCAAACCTAACAACTCATTCAAACTTAGCAAAGAGTTACTGATTTCATCTTCCATAATTCCTACTTGATCCAAACCCTTTTGTGCTACAAACTCCATTGCTTTCAAACTCTTTCATTTTTTCTGTTTTTTTTTTCCTGTTTTTTTTCTGTTTTTTTTTTCTGTGTGCCCTTTCTTCTAATTGAGATTTCTTTAGATCCAATTCACCTCCAATTCACAACTGAATTCCCATTAATCTTGATACCAAACTCCACTCCAATTGGCAATTTTTGACTTCAACTCAACAATGAAATGAATTTTTTTTTCAAATGTTTCCATCACACTATCCACTCCCCACACTAATCTTTTGTCCGTCTCGGGCAAAATCACATCAAAGAATATCTCCAAACAAACAAGTCCCTAGAAAGCATGGTTAGGAATAGGAAATAAGGAAAGAAAATAGGATGAACATGATTTTTGCCAAAAATTGACATGGAAAGGTAAACAAATTTATTAGCCTCTATAGAAGTGATCTAAACATTGAAATATGACTTTGAAAGAACCTAAGCAAGTTCTAGAGTACAATCACATGTATGTTTCACAAAAATAAGGCTAACCCTCACTAGGTACAACTAATTCATCTCAAGTCCTCAATCAAGAATCCATAGCCAAGTAGTACTCAAGCATCCAAGATTTCATCCATGAGCTTAAACCCTAAGTTTTAACAACCAAATTTAATTTGTTTTCAAAAGACTCTAAAATGCTATGAAAATAACCTAAAGGGATACATTTATTCCTACTCATGAAGAAAAAGTGCCAAAAGACATAAAATGGCATTTATAGTGCCTATTTATTAATTCTACTCTATTCAAGCATTTATTAGCAAGAATTTATTTCAAAAGAAAATTCTACTTCTAGCAAGCATAAAGAGGAAAATGGCAATGAAAGAAAATGCAAGAAAAAATAAACTCCCTTTCATTTCTGGCGGTCGGAGTCTATCAAGGAATAATCTCCATCGCGGTAGGGGAGGAATAGGAGTAGTTAAAACAATTTCCTTCATTTGCTCAATTTTATTTTGCTTCACTCCCCCACACTTATTCTTCACAATAAAATGTCCAGGTGGCCGAAGGTGATTTAAATACAATAGCCACTTCTGAGGTGGAGTGTTATAAGTTAAAGCAAGTTCATCTCCTCCCTCTTTATTCTTTCTGAAAAATCTTCCAGGTGGTTGAAGACTGTCTAGATGTAGTACCCACTCAAGAAATCTCTGAGACCCTGCAAAACCATGTAAAACCTTCCTCAAGCGTGCAGCGTAAGATAAAAATGCAATATCATCAATCTCTACATAACATGTATCTAAAAATGCATCACATCCAATAAAGTCAATTTTGGGTACCTCAATGAATTTTTCACAAGCATATTCTATCAAAGATGTATCAAGAAATGTTCCACAGTCAATATAATCAATCTCAGGTACCTCTAAAAGTTTTTCACATTCAATTTCAGCATAAGAGATAGCCAGAGATTCTTCACAGTAAACAACTTCAATTTCAGGCTCTAAAATTTTTTCAAAATCAATTTTAGCATAACCTGTCTCAAGAATATCATAGCAATGCATGAAATCAAGCCTGGGTACCTCTAAAGAATTTTCACAATTATTTTCCACAAATGATGAATCAAGATATTCTTCACATGCAAATCTAGACATCTCCCTAAAATTCTCTAAAGGAAAAGAAGAAATACTTACCTGATCTGGATGAGAAATGTCTATTGGATCTACAAGAAATACCTCCATCTCGGGCTCAAAATCTGGTGAAAAATCAACTGAAATAGGTGATCCTTGGGTACTTGCTCCAATTTTGCAAGTCCCTACACTTTCTGAAAGTGGTGGTGGTCCCTGGGGCTCTGTGCAATCCCCTACACCTATAGAATAATCTCCTGTGCATGCCTCCTGAGTAATCTCTGCAACAACATCATTAAAAAGAATAGGGCTATCAAAAACAATATCATCACAAAATACAAAACAAGAAAAATCATATGAATCCTCCTCTGAAACCAACTCTCCTCCCACTATGTCAAATATACCATCATCAGCAATGGTCTGTGCCTCAGTAATCTCATCTGCAGTGTCTATGCTCAGAATAGAGTGATTCCCCTTAGGATCCTTCATGGCATCAAAAATGCTAAACTGGACCACTGTGTCTCCCACCTCCATTGAAAGGGTGCCAGCATATACATCAATTTTGGTTCTTGCAGTCTTCAGAAAAGGCCTTCCAAGGATAAGTGGGGATCTACGTGCAAGGTACTCTCCCTCCATGTCTAGAATGTAGAAGTCCGCTGGGAAAATCAATTCTTTCACTTTAACTAACACATCTTCAATTACTCCTGCCGGGCGGGTCTGACTCCGGTCTGCTAACTGAATCATAATTCCAGTGGGCTGTAGAGGTCCAATGCCAAGCATCTGAAAGACTGTCCTGGGCATGACATTAATAGAAGCTCCTAAATCAAGCATGGCATCATGTAGTGTGGTGCTTCCTATCTCACAAGATACAGTGAACATGCCAGGGTCTTCACATTTCTGAGGGATGGCATGGATGAGTGATGACACATTCTTCCCCATGCTGACCATTTCATTTTCCTTAAGCTTCCTCTTGTTAACACAAAGATCTTTCAGAAATTTCGCATATTTAGGAACCTGTTTGATCATTGTCAGCAAGGGTACATTAATTTCAACTTTACTAAAAAGTTTTACCAATTCATTGTACTCTTTTGCTTTCTCCTCTTCCCCTTGTCTTCTGGTTGGAGTTCTCCCATTTGGAAAGGCAAAGGAATAGGAACTTCCTCCTCATGAACCAAAATGGGTGGGGCTGATTTTTTTGTTGCTGCCCTGTTTTCCGTAGCTGCTGTAGGAACTGTCTCGCCACTGTTTTGTGCTTCGTTTTCCACCAAAATTGGAGGATTGCTAGATGAAGAAGTTGGACACGAGCTAGGGGTGGTATCCACTGAAATTGGAGTGGTTTCGGCACTGATTTGGGCTGGAAATGAAGATGCTGCCCTGTTTTCAGAAAAATCTGCTCTTGGGTCATTTGGAGTTGATACAACCTTCCCACTTCTCAAATAAATTGCGCTAACGTTTCCCTTAGGGTTAGGAACAGCTTGGGAAGGTAATAGACTTGATCCTTGAGCTTTGCTTTGATTTAAGTCTTTAGCTATTTGCCCAATTTGCCTTTCAAGATTTTGTATAGCGGCAAAAAGATTTCCTTGTTGTGTTTGTTGGTTTTGGGACTGTTGGGGCTGAAATGATGGCTGATATTGCTGTTGGAAAGGCTGATAAGAATGTTGAAATGTTGAGGAATTTTGTTGAGAATTATACCCTTGAAAATTCTGATTTTGAAAAGGAACTTGTTGTGGTGAGGGCTGAAATTGGTTGGGCTGAAATCCTTGGTTTTGGGGCTGAAAACTTGAGTTCCAAGGCTGAAAATTTTGCTGCGGTTGTTGACTTTGTTGCTGTGGAGGTTGGTATGGCTGTTGATAACTCAAATTCCCTTGATAGCCTTGATGAAACCCTTGAAATGGTTGCTGAAATTGTTGTTGGAAAGGCTGATTTAGGGGCTGAATTTGTTGATTTTGTGGCTGTGATTGTTGGGGCTGCTGCTGAACTTGCTGAAGCATTTGTGGTGGTTGCTGTGATTGTTGTTGAGGTGGGCCTTGTTGGCAAAAAGAATTTCCATAGTTCAAGTTTGGATGATCCCTCCACCCGGGGTTGTAAGTAGGAGAATATGGGTTGTTTCTAGCTTGAAATTGTCCCCTAACCAAAGCTGCTACTGACTCATCTTGTTGTAGGTTGGGGCATAAATCTGAAGTGTGCTCCTTGCTAGAACAAATTCCACATACACTCATCACCATTTGATTTGATTGTGGAGGTGCTGAAGGAATTGAATTTTTACTTGAAATCTGAAGACCCATTTGCTTAACAGCTGATGTGAGTTCTAACAATGCACTACTAATCTCCTTTTGATCATTAGGAACCCCTTGAACTTCATTAACCCCTCTAGTAGATAATGCCCTGCTTCCAAATTGTTGTGAGTTCTCAGCCATATTCGAAATAAGCTCCCTGGCTTGATGTGGGGTTTTGTTAACTAAAGCCCCTCCAGCTGCTGCATCAATCAAAATCCTATCCATATGTAATAATCCCTCATAAAAATATTGGATGAGGAGCTGCTCACTAATCTGATGCTGAGGACAACTGGAGCACAGCTTATTGAATCTCTCCCAGTAGTCATAGAGTGTCTCTCCTACTATCTGCTGAATGCCACAGATACTTTTTCTGATAATTGCTGTTCTGGAGGCTGGAAAATATTTTTCTAAGAAAGCCTTCTTCATGGAAATCCAACTAGACACATGCCCCGTAGGTAAGTAATAAAACCAATCCTTAGCTGCTCCGGTCAAAGAAAAAGGAAAAGCCCTCAGTTTGATGTCTTCCTCTGAAATGCCCTGAGGCTTCATAGTGGAGCAAACTACATGAAACTCATGTAAGTGCCTGTTTGGATCTTCCCCGGATAAACCTTGAAACTTTGGCAAAAGATGTATAAGTCCAGATCTGAGCTCAAAATCTCCACCCAGCTCTGGGTAGGCAATGCTAGAGTACTGAAAAGAAGCATCTGGCGCTGCTAGTTCTTTCATGGTCTTCTGGTGGTCTGCCATCTGATCAACTGAATAAGTGGAAATAGACTGAGTAGGAATAATACCAAATCCCTCTGAAATACTGAGCTGGCTCCTCCTAGCTCTGAAGGTCCTCTCAATCTCAGGGTCAAAATCCTCTAAATCACCACCTGTAGACCTGGTCATAAAAACAAAAACCAATCGCAGTACAAGTATATAGAAAGATGAAACAAATAGAATCAAATCAGATGATATAGCAGTAAGTGCAAGAAAAATGGATCAGGAAAAATATGAAATGAATATACAAGCAAAAATCAAACAACTCAACTAGTATGTTCCCCGGCAACGGCGCCAAAAATTTGATGGACCCAAAATGACTGTCACGAAAGTGGGTCTCAAATTTAGATATTTATAAAGTGCTGGAAACCCTTTTACAATCAAAAATATGAAAATGTAATATAGGGGCCACAGGTCGTATTTTTCCAAGGGCTAGTTCAAGTTGCTCGATTCAAACTTGCATTTATATGTCGTTACTATTTTTGGGTTTCAAATAGAGTTTGGGTTTTGGTTTTAAATGGACAAGAAAGTGCAATAGAAAGAAATGAAAAGGAAGGACAAACTTAACTAAGTGAACTAGACAAGGTAATGGCAATTAAGGACTTATCCAATGGAGACCTAATCAAACAATTTCATTTAATCGAATTTGGGAACTCAATCTGATATTACATGCTAGCATCAATGCAAAGCAAATGAATAAGAGACACTTGATGTGCAAAGAATGAAAAAAATCAATGTGCCAAGATGATACTAAGTACCAAAACTATGATTTAAAATTCTGAATTGAAACTAATTACTACTACTTGGAAGAAAAGGCTAATGTTGAAGAGCTAATTACGCATTTAAGATAGAAATCAGAGATGGATGCAGTGACATTCAGAAATGAATTGAAGTTCAGAATTTGAATGCTAAAATTCAGAACATGAAAGCTGAAATGAAGCATCAATCCACATGCAAACTCAAACAAACTAGCTGAAATGATTTGTTTTAACCCACAATTCAGTAAAACTCAAAGAAAAACCACTAATAACTTGGCACAACTTTAGAAGACATCAGCTATCCTGCAGAAATTACACTAACTAGCAGAAATAGAAGGAAAACAATGTCACTAGATCGAATTCAGAATTTCTTCAGCTTATCAAAGGGCAGAATCAACAAATGAACTCTGAAATTGAATCACTAATCTAACTTCAGTAAAGAGTAAAAAGATCTAGGTTTATTGGGCACGAAATTCAGAAGCTAACATTGAAACAATGCAGCCTTAAAACTGAAACAATGCAGCCCATGAAACTGTAAATGGCACGCAAGATACAAAACTGATACAATGAAAACAGAATTGAAATGCAAACTGTAAATTGAAAACTCATTTAATTCGCTCACAATGAATCACTGAACAAGTTCACCAATTAATCTATTTGCAATATAGAACCTAATTAAGGAAAACAACATCAAGAAATGAAAGTAACAAACTGATACAATTGCAGAAAAACAGAATTGCTGAAACGAAATCGAGATTACAGCTACAAACAAGAATAAATGCAATTTAACTAAGCCTCGACCAATCCTTGATTCAAAACCACCTTGTTCGTCACTCAAGAGCAAGCCAAGAACCCTTAAACTCGCAAATCAGTGGAAGAAAAAGCTCCAATTCAGATCTGCTCCCAGATTGCATCAGCTGGATAATTCCCATTCGATCTCCTAGATCTCCATGTGAAAGGTTGAAATGATGATTTGGAATTCATCTAAACTCATCCTAGGACCCCTACAGATGGTTCAGATGGGAAGAAATGGACGCGGTTGAGATCTAGAAGCTCAAATTGCAGCTCTGCCGAAACCCTCGCACAGCTCTGCATCCGACACAATTCCGAGCAAAATCGCCATCAAACTCTCCTCCAGAGATCCAGATCTTGATTCAAGGATGTGATCGAGTCGGCCACGCCTCTGATGAAGAAAATTTGAAAGAAAACGATGAAGAAATGCGCAAGAACGAGCTGAAGAACTGAAGGAGAAAAGTGAGGTCGCGACTCCCTCTGTTCTGAATCTGAAGTGGTTTAAGTAGTTAAAGAAATGGACGGCTGAGATTCATTCCGCTTCATCCAACGATGGATCGTTGTCCGATTTGATTCAAATTTTTCAGATCTTGATCAGAGGTCAAGATCATCCTCGTGGTAGCTCGGATCTGCCAGATCTTCAACGGATGATCCAGATCACCTTGATCTTTGTATGGATGGTTAAGAACACTCCGATCATGATCCAACGGCTAGATGGTCTCTGATTTAGCTGAAACTCTCAGATCTTGATCTGATCACTTGATTAGCCTTAATCCCAGCTCGGATTGATCAGAAGTTCTCAGATGGTCTAGATCTAACCGTTCTTGCATCGGACGGTCCAAATGAGTCGTCGCTTGATCACTTGATCTAGTCCACTTTTGACTCAACATTTGACCCAACCTGACCTAGGTCCATGATCCCTTCAAGCCTACAAGAGTAGATCAAAAATTTAGTGACAAATCAACTCAAATATAACTAAATTTGCAATTAAGTCCAAAAAGGATACAAATCCTAAAACCTAGGCCAAATCCACAATTACGCTAGTAAAATATAGGTCAAACACGGATTTAAACATATAAAATGATCAACAAAATGACACTTATCACTCACTTAACTTGACTAACCCTAGCCAAAGCTACTGTTTATAACAGTTAGTAAGTAGCTAAATGGGTTAGACAGGTCCCTAAAGGATTAACCAGACTTAGGTCTTATTTTGATTCAGTACAGCAAATGCTCTATTCAAGTATTGCAAATTTTGTTTTTTTCTCTTCTGCATTCTTTTTGATATATGTCAAAGGGGGAGAGTTGGAAAGGAAACAGGAAACACAATTTTTTTCACAATTTTTTCTTTTCCATAGTCTTTTCAAAAAGTTGAACTGAAAAATTGGTATAATTTTATTTCTAAGCTCTGAACTATTTTTTGCTTAAAATGATTTTTACTTAATGTTTCTAAGTTTGAAATTTTTCCCAAAAACTGAAAATTTTCTAAAGTCTGAAATTTTTTTTCAAAAATGAAAATTTTCTAAAGGTTCCCAAACCAAGAATGTTTTTGAAAAACTTAGCAAAAACTGTAGAGATTTCCTAACTTATTATCAAAACATGAAATCCTCTAAGTACTTCATTCACACCACCTATTTTTGAAAAACCTAGGGGGAGATTTCTTCTAGGGGGAGGGAATCTAACTTAGGATTTTAAATTCAGCACTTTGTTTCCTTAACTTTTTGAACTAGGTTGCCATATATCAAAAAGGGGGAGATTGTTGGTGCAGTATGCACCCAAGTCAAACCTGTGTTTTGATATTGGCAAAAAGGTTCAAAAGTTAAGGGTTAATGGTTGTCTAACGAGTTTCTTGAGTGTACAGGAAAAGCCCTAGTGAAGGAATGCTAGGCACTGGCGAAGGACTGCCAGACAGGACAAGCCCTAGCGAAGGAATGCTAGGCACTGGCGAAGGACTGCCAGACAGGACAAGCCCTAGCGAAGGAATGCTAGGCACTGGCGAAGGACTGCCAGAAGAAAAAACCTAGCGAAGGGCTGCTAGGCACCAAGCGAAGGGAAGCTTGGTAACTCAAGACCTGGCGAAGGACTGCTGGGCAAAAGTCCAACCGGAGGATCCGGTTGGCACCAGGTAAAACTCTCCCGAGAGGAGTAGGTGAGGACGCGTTCCCCTCGAGGGAACATTAGGCGTCGGTTCGACCTAGGGCTCCATTTTGGAGATCCAAAGTCAGAACCAAGACAGCTAAGGCTGTTGTAACTAACTTATTATTTGCTGTTTTGGACTAACCCTGGATGCAGGACCGAAGGACTGTGTTTCTGCAGCTCAGAGAGCCTCAAAGGAGTGAGGCCGTAGCTGAGTAGGGCGCCCCGGATGTGTCGGGCGCCCCAGAGTCAACCCAAAGTCAGCAGAGAGGTAAACGCCCCGACAGCAGCGCAATTGGGGGCGCCCCGCGCGTGTCGGGCGCCCCGCATGTCGGGCGCCCCGCGTGTCTCGGGCGCCCACTGTGCCACGCCACTGAAGGCGGCTGCAGCTCACCCTCGCGAAGCCTCGGTGATAAAGTTTGACCGGTCAATCGGGCGCCCCGTGCGCGTCGGGCGCCCCAGTCAAATACAATCCCGAAGATAACGAGATCAGCTTTGACTAGAGCATCGCCGGATCTGCAGCCACGTGGGGGGCGCCCCGAGCATGTCGGGCGCCCCCTGCCCTATATAAAGAGGGCCTCGACCCTCTTCAAAGATCATCAATTGCTTCGACGCTTCTGCGCTCTTCTGCTTCCGCGACACGCTTCAGAAATCTTCCAACTCAAGTGACGACGTCCTGCTGCTCCGCAACTTTGATCTACACCGGACGTCGGTAACGAAGAGCTCTGTATTTAAAGTTTGCTTTTCTGCCTTATTGTAAAATCTATTTGTAAACTTTGCGAACTTATAGAATTGCCCGCAGAAAACGGTCAACGACCGTGGGCCTTGGAGTAGGAGTCGACCTAGGCTCCGAACCAAGTAAGACGATCGTGTTAGCGTTGTTTTACTCTATTTTATTCCGCTGTGCACTTGCTCTTTTAAATCCGAATGAATTGCGACATTCACCCCCCCCTCTCTCGCATTTCTCGATCCAACACTGTTCCCTCTCGACGGGGAACGCGTCCTCACCTACTCCTCTCGGGAGAATGTACCTGATGCCAACCGGCTCCTCCGGTTGGACTTTTGCCCAGCAGTCCTTCGCCAGGTGCCTAGCTGTCCTTCGCCAGGTCATCAGTACCAAGCTGTCCTTCGCCTGGTGCCTAGCAGTCCTTCGCTAGGGCTTTATATCCTAGCATTCCTTCGCCAGGTGCTTAGCAGCCCTTCGCTAGGACTTTATTTTCTGACAGTCCTTCGCCAGGTGCCTAGCAGCCCTTCGCTAGGATTTTACTTCCTGCACACTTAGTAATCACATTAGACAACAAATAGTACTTAACTTTGAATCCTTTGCTAATATCAAAACAAGGTTCGATATGGTGCTTCTTGCACCAACAATCTCCCCATTTTTGATTTATGGCAACATAATTCAAAGTTAAGTAAAAACTTATAACAGTTAATAAAAGAAGATGAAAACACAATGAAGTAAAGCATTTATGAACTGTAGAAAAAAACCTTTATTTCTCATACTCCCCCTAAAACCCTGAATTCTTGTGTTAAAACACTTAACTTTGACCTTTCCTCCCCCTTTGACATATATCAATAACATAATGGGCGAACAATGTTTCTAATAGAGAGTGAGTTTTACCAAGATAAATTCAGGTAATGGAGTTCACAACTTTTGCAAGAATAGTTTTCAAACAAAATATGATACAAACCTTTAAAAAACTTTTGATTGGAAGTTTTGAAAATTTTGTTTTGACAAACAAGAAGTATGAAAATTTTAGTAACGAGGTTTTCATGAAGCTCCCCTAAACCCTGAAACCTTGCAACATTGCATAAAGCTCCCCTAAATTTGAAATTGTCCCTTTGAAGCTTAAAAAAAATGCAGTTTTTCAGTTTGAAAAAGGTTCTAAGGTCAGTTTAACTCTTGAAAAAGGTTCTAAGTATGAACACGTTCATTACTTTTGAAAGAAATAATTCTAAGTTCAATTTTGAAAAAGGTAAAAAAAACTTCTGAGTATCACAAAGGAAATTCTTAGTTAAGAGCAACTCGAAGTTTTCAATAAAGTTTCTTTGAAAAAAAAGGAAGAAAAAATTTAAGTATGCTTTCTCCCTTAAAAATACTCCTTTTTGAAAAATATATTTTGAAAGAAAATTTGTGTATCAGAGCTTATGAGTCTTGAAAGTGTAAAAATACTTAGTATAACTCTTGAAAGCATAGCAGAAGTTTAACAAAATTCCACTTTGAAAAGTATTGTACAATTTTGAAAAACTATTTTGTATTTTGAAGAATATAAGTACTTTTAAGTATAATATGCATTTTTTGAAAAACATAAGTACTTTTGAAAGATAATATTAATTTTATTTTTTAAAAAAAAATACTTGACTTGGTTTCTTTTCCAGTCTGACACAATCCTAGGAAACCTTGTTAACTACAAAGATATTTCCCTAAGTGTCCTGAAAAATTTCCTAAAGTCAAGTAAGTATTATTTTCAAAAGTATTCTAAAAGAATTTTGAAATTATTCCAATGTAGAGTAAAATTTTGAAAGTGACAGTACATATATAAGCAAAATTATTTAAAAGGATAGTATTTTGAAAGAAAATTTATTTATGTTTTCAACGGGATTTTAAAAGTGCAGTGCATGAAAACATATAATTTTTTAAAAAAATGTTCAATAATTCTTCTAATTTAATCTCCCCCTAAGCTTGACCCAGTCCTAGGAAGCTTGTTGACTACAAGTGATCTTCCTCTGAGTCTTAGGGTTTGATTCAAATTATAAGAATTATCTAATGATTTTGAAAAATAATTGTCAAAAATAATTTCCTTTGATTTAGACTCCCCCTAAATTTGACACTTCCTAGGAGGCTTGTTGACCACAAGTTAATCCTCCTTTGAGTCTTAGGGTTTAGTTCAGATTAAAGGAATTATTCAAAACAAATAATTACCAAATAATTATTTCAAAAATTCTTCTTTTGACTCAAACTCCCCATAAATTTGACACATCCTAGGAGTCCTTGTAGATCATGAAGTGGACCTTCCTCTGTGTCTTTAGAGTTTATTAAAATCAAAAGAATAGTTTTGAATAATAGTATGGTAATATTATTTTAGAAAATTCAATTTGGAATGAAGAGAATTTTTAAAGAATAAGCCCCGAAAACAAAATTTGAAATGATAATAGTATTTTGAAATATAGTATTTTTGAGCTTCTTCTAATTTGATCTCCCCCTAGATCTGACACAGTCTGGCTTTTATCTAAGTTCCTTAAGGGGTTTCAGTGTTGAGCAAGTTTGACTATGTTGACTAGGGTTGACTTTTTTTACCAAGTTTGACTAAGTTGACTATGTTGACTATGTTTGACCAATCAATAACTAAATCAAACAAGCCCTAGATTATATTTAAAACGAGTCTATTGAGATATTTAACATGAAATTTCATATTAAAAAAATGTTAGAATTGAAAGAGTAGGGTATCGTAAACCGAATTTTGAATAACTTTTGAAAATATTTTTTATTTAAAAAGATAGTGAATTAAGCTTTTAGGTCCTAGATGTCTCACCCAGTTCTACATGATCAAGCATGTTAACCTTATGGGTTTTGTGAGACAAAAATAGAAGTAAGAATTTTACTTTGAAAAATCATTATTAATTTTGAAAAACTGAATTAACTTTGAAAACCATTTTAATGAATTTTAGCTTTATTTTGAAAAAGTAGTTGAGTCTAAGATCAATTGAAATTTGTGTTAGATTTGAATTTGACAAGAAGTAACTTGAATTTGAATTTCAAAAATTAACTTCCAGGTCATGGCGAGGCACTAGGCCTTCTTTGGCCGTAGCCTTATTGGATCATCAACCCTTTCCTTGACAAAGCATTTTCAGTGAAATTTCATTTTCAAAATTACTTTTTGATAAATTCTTGTCTAACTAGTTTGGGTCTTGGATCGGTAACTTCGGCTAGTTCCGCCAAAATGGCTTCCCTAACGTACTATCATCTCACCTCCACCCAATACTATGTTGTTCAAATTTCAGTTAAACCGTTTTAGTCCTTATCTAACCAGTCCTAATTCTAAGTAAAAATAAATAACTAAAATAAAAGCAACATACAATTAAAGCAAACAAGAAAAAATGATCTAAGTTACATCATAATCGAAATAAAACTCTAGTTTATACAAATTAACCACGTTATTTGAGATAAATGTTGGATTTTCAGGTATTGAAAATTTACCTTTTGATTCCCGGTTGGGAATCTCCCCCTTGATACTTGTCGTCTTTCTTCTTTGTTTCTTTATCATCTTGTAGTGAACACTAGCTAATCGAAACAGTTTGGTTCGATCTCCTTCTTTGTCGTCAAATATTGAGTCTGAGTTGGACTCCGGTACTGGTTGAGGCCACTTTTGCAGTTCTCTTGGAGTTTTCCCTGCAATGAAAACTATACCTTCCTCGACCATTGCAGTATCAGCTTGATTATTTAACCTTAATTTAGAAGAAAATGATTCAAAATTAGTTACCAACTTTGTCTCAGAAAACTCATCGTCTGACTCAGGTTCGATTTCAACGTCTGGTGTCGAGTCTGACTCGGCTGTCTGTGCTTGGATCGAGACTGCAAGATAACTTTGGTAATCTTCTTCTTCATTTGATTCGTCCGATGATTCGAACATCTCTCCTTCAAAGACTTCAATATTGGAGCTCTTTTCGTGTAGGTTGAGTAGCTTTTCCCACATCTCTTTAGCACATCCAAATGAACCGACTAACTTGAGTTGTTCGTTGGTTAGACCGCATTGTATGATCTCTGTTGCCTTAGCATCAGTCTCGATCATCCTCAGAGTTGGTTCGTCCAATTTGTCCCAAGCGATCGATGTTCCATCTTCCGTGGGGAATTTGAACCCCGTTTGGATTATCGACCATAAATCCACATTAGCCTTCAGGTGGGATTCCATTTGACTTCTCCAGGAGTTGAAATTTTCACCAAAGAAGAGCGGTGGACGAATGCTATTCCATTCTTGATTGGCCATTAAAAATAATCCTTGCACACAAAAGAAATAATAGAAATGTACCAAGACTTGGTCTTGGATTAGTAGTGCGGGAGAAGGAAAAAAAATATAGCCCAAAATAAATATTGTACGAATTTCGAGGCGAAAATGTTGATTTTGTCAATTCTGATTAAGGATGAAAAAAGTAGGAATTTAATGTTTAGGAAAAAATTTGCTTAGCACGATTTTCGAGAAAAATATTAAAATAATAATAATAAAAATTTTATGATAAATTTTCAAAAATTGTTCATTTTATCAATTCTGAGTTATGGTGAGAAAATAAGAATTCAAAATTGAAAAAGATGTAAGAATATTTTAAACACACCTACAGATATTATTTATTTGAAATAAAGATCGAGTGGTGTTGAACCACCTCGATTAAAGAAAAAGAAAAGAAATAAAATAAAAATTCATAAATCCGAAAAAAAACTTTCAAACTGGTGGTTGCACCAAGTTTGAACTACCCCGCTCTGATACCACTTGTTGGATCGAGAGAAACGATAGAGGGGGGTGAATATCGTTAAACGTTCGGATTGGAAAAGAGAATGCGTAGCGGAAGATTAAAAACAAAACACGCAAACAACCAGGTTTTTACTTGGTTCGGAGCCTAGGTGGACTCCTACTCCAAGGCCCACGGTCGCTGACCATTTACTGCGGGCAATACTATAATCGCGCAAAATCAGTTACAGAAATAGAATTACAGTTAAAGTGGAGTACTGAAATTAAACTCTTCTTTTTACCGACGTCCGGTGTAGTTTACTTTTTCCAGAGCAGTAGGACGTCGTCGGCGCTTGTATCTCAAGTCGGGAGGTTGCCGGAGCAGAGTGCGGAAGCGGAAGAGCGTGAATGCGTTCGAGAACTTGGGTTGTCGAAAGCCTTGGCGTTGGGTGCTATTTATAGCACCTCGGGGCCCTGGACGTCGGGGGCGCCCCCCCCCCTCCCACGTGTCACGCGATCCCCCTTTCTCTCGGTCAACCTCTATCCCACTCGAATAGGGATGAGGTTTGACACTGGGGGCGCCTGTGACGCTGGGGGCGCCCTGGTTGACTCCTTCAGCGGGCTTCTCGGCTGGATAAGAGTAATCGGCTTCGCTGGCTTAGGTGCGGGGCGCCCTGGGCGTCCGAGGCACCCTGGGCGCTGGGAGCGCCCCGGCCAGTAAGCAGCCGAAGCACTTGTTGCTTCACTTGTATTGTGTTGGCCTTGGGGGCACCCGGAACACTGAGGGCGCCCTGCTCAGCTACTTGCCTCTCTCCTTTGGGCATTCTGAGCTGCAGACACACGTTCCTTCGGTCTTGCATCCAGGGTTAGTCCAAAACACTATGAAGCAATAGAGTATTATGTTTATACAGCCTTAGCTGTCTTGGTTCTGACTTTGGGTCTCCAAAATGGAGCCCTAGGTCGAACTGACACCTACTATTCCCTCTCGACGGGGAACGCGTCCTCACCTACTCCTCTCGGGAGAATGTACCTGATGCCAACCAGCTCCTCCGGTTGGACTTTTGCCCAGCAGTCCTTCGCCAGGTTCCTAGCTGTCCTTCGCCAGGTCTTCAGTACCAAGCTGTCCTTCGCCTGGTGCCTAGCAGTCCTTCGCTAGGGCTTTATATCCTGGCAGTCCTTCACCAGGTGCCTAGCAGCCCTTCGCTAGGACTTTATTTTCTGGCAGTCCTTCGTCAGGTGCCTAGTAGCCCTTCTCTAGGACTTTACTTCCTGCACACTTAGTAATCACATTAAACAACAAATAGTACTTAACTTTGAATCCTTTGCCAATATCAAAACAAGGTTCGATATGGTGCTTCCTGCACCAACACCTTCAACATCTTCTGATTGATCATTTGCTTTTGGAATTTCTTCAAAAACAACATCAGAAGATTCTTCAACCAATCTAGACTTCTTGTTGTAGACTTGTTAGGCTTTGCTAACAGGGGAGTACCCGACCAGTATCCCTTCATCAGCCTTTGCCATTAACTTTTCAAGGTGGTCCTTGGTGTTTAGGATAAACACCTTACAACCAACCACCCTAAGATGTTTAACCGTAGGTGGTTTTCCAAACCAAAGTTCATGGGGAGTCTTACCTAAGAACCTATGGATGAGGACTCGATTTTACACATAGCAAGCTGTGTTTACAGCTTCGGCCCATAAGTAACTCGGTAGTGAGTACTCATTGAGCATGCTTCATGCAGCCTCGTGTAAAACACAGTTCTTCCTCTCTACAACACCATTTAATTTTGTTGTGGTGTTCAAGGAGTGGAGAACTCATGTCTATACCCTCTATCTTGACAAAACTCTAAAAATCGTTGGTTTTGAAATTCACTTCCATGATCACTTCTTATTGTCTTAATAGTTGATGATTTCTCATTTTCAACTCGTCTACAGAAAGAAATGAAAACATCTAAGGTTTGGTCCTTATATTTTAGAAAATAAGTCCATGTATATCTAGTAAAATCATCAATGATAACAAAACAATATCTACTTCCATTCAAAGATATGATAGTGCTACAATCAAACAAGTCCATATGAAGTAAATCTAAAGTGGTAGATGTACTTACAATACTTTTACCTTTATGTGCAGATTTAGTTTGCTTACCCATTTGACATGCATCACAAAGTTTATCCTTTTCATACTTGATGCTTGGTAAACCACGAACTAATCCCTTGTTGGCTAACTTCTGGATATTCTTCATGTTCACGAGTGCTAGTCTCCGGTGCTAAAGGGTGGACTCATCTTCTTTTGACATGAGACACTTAGCAAAAGCATTAGTAACACTTTTAAAGGAAACTTGGTAAATATTATCTATTCTTGTTCCTACTAGTACCGTGTCTAATGTGTCATGTTGTCTTACTAGACATTGACTTGATTGAAAATCAATTATGTAACCCGCATCACACAATTGACTGACACTTAGGAGATTAAATGTCATCCCCTTGACTAGAAGGATATTTTTAATCCTAAGACATTCAAATATTTGAATGTCTCCTATTCCTATGACCTTAAGACTACCATTGTTACCAAATGAAATATTACCTCTACTTTTTCTTTGAAGTGTGGTAAACAATGATCTATCCCCGATCATGTGTTTGGAGCATCCACTATCAACGAACCAAGTTGATAGATGCTCCCCCTCAATCACAACCTACACAATTCGAAAAATAGAAGTTTTAGGTACCCAAACCTTGGGACCTAAAGTACCTACTAAGCAAGACTTAGGCACCCATGCCTTGACTACTTTCCTTTGAGCCCTAGGTGTCTTAGATTGTCTAACATCAGTCCTAGACATTAAGGACACAAATGATGGTTCTTTGGGCTGGTAACCAATACCGACCCTATTGTAGACTGCCCTTTGGGCATTCAAAATTATGTCTAAGGTCTTTGAGCTTGTTGAGAACTTCTCAAGAACACTCTTGAGTTTCTGAATTTCACTCTTCAAAGATTTATTTTCATTTTCTAGCATCTCAACATATAAATCATCTACATCCTCATCCCTAGAGGATTTCAATTGTTCAACCTCAATTTTCAAAGATTTAATCTCATCCTCTAACATCTCTACATGTAAATCATCTACATCCTCATCCCTAGAGGATTTCAATTGTTCAACTTCTAATTGCAATGATTTAACCTTAATTTTTGACTTTTTCAACATATTGGATAAGCATGCAATTGCTCTATAGCATTTCTCAAGTTCGGGAGTGATTATCTCTTCATCATCCGAAGATGATGAAGCCGCGTTTGAGGAGTTGGAGGATTCATCACTGCTTTCTTCTCCTTCAAGTGCCATGAGTGCCACATGCCGTGTACTCTTCTCCTAATTCTCTTCATCGGATGAACTTGAGGATGATTCATCCCAAGTGACCTTCAAGGACTTCTTCTTCTTGTTGGATATATCCTTCTTCTTTTTGAGCTTTGGGCAGTCCTTCTTGAAGTGCCCTTTCTTACTACATTCATAGCAAGTAATATTATTCTTATCAAGCTTAACTTCACTTGGGTTACCTTTACCCTTGAAGCATCGACCCTTCCTCATAATCCTTCTAACGAAATTGGCCATCTCAGAGGAAGAAGAGCCGCTGCCATCCTCCTCGGATTCGGACTCGGATTCGGATGAAGATGAGGATGAGGAGTGATAAGTACTATTTTGTTGATCATTTCAGGTTCTAAAATCCATGTTTGACCCATATTTTACCTGCTTAATTTTGAATTTACCTTAGGTTCTATGAATTAATTCTAATTTGGGCTTTATTGTAAATCTTGATACATTTAAATTATTTTGCCACTAAATTGTTGATCTACTTTTGTAGGCTTGGAAGGATCATGGACCTAGGTCATGCTGGGTCAAACTTGAGTCAGAAGTGGACCTGGATCGAGTAATCAAGCATCAACTAATATGGGTCGTCCGATTCAAAAATGGTTAGATCTAAGCCATCTGAGAACTTTTGATGCAATCCGAGCTAGGGTTAAGGCTAATCAAGCACTCGGATCAAGATCTGAAGGTTTCATCCAAATCAGAGATCATCTAGCCGTTGGATCAAGCTCAGGAGGATCTAGACCGTCCATTCAAAGATCAGGTTGATCTGAGCCATCCATTGCAAATCAGGAAGATCCGAGCTATTGAGAGACAGATCCTGACCCTTGATCAAGATCTGGAATGTTTGATTTAAATATGAAGAGATCTAGCCGTTGGATGGAGTTAAGTGAATCTCGGCCGTTCATTTCTAAACTATATAAACTGCCATCTGCCCCCGATCAGAGTTGTCGCATATTCGCCAGTCTTCCAGTTCTTCACAATTTTTCACTGCTTTTCTTCAATTCTTTTCATTGGATCGCGCGACCGCTTCGATTTCAATATTGGATCAAGATCTAGATCATCGAGATGAAGTTTCCGTGAAGATTCCAACTCCAATTCGCCCAAGAACAGAGCTGATTGAGGGTTTCATTAGCTCTGCCATTCGATCACTTGGATCTCAGTTGTGTGTCGTTTTCATCCGTCTGAACTAGCCGGAGGGTTCTCTGGAGTGCTCTGATCATTCCCAAGCCATCATCGCAATCCAACACATCGAGATCGAGGAGATCGGATGGATGCTTCAGATTTGAGCAGAGTTCGAGCTAAATCGACAGTGGAGTCAGATTTTCCAGCGATTTGTTGAGCTAGGGGGTTCTTGGCTTACTCTTGTGTGACGGTAAGAAGATCTTGAGCTAAGGAAGGGATCGAAGCTTACTTTCTTTGTGAATTTCTGTTCTTAGCAGTAGATTCGATTTCTGCAATTCATTTATAGTTTCTGCACATTAAATATGTTAAACTCAGTTTTATTGAATCGTTCCTGAATTCATTAGGTTTAAATTCTGCAAGTTAATTAGTTAGATTGCTTGTCTAGTGAACATTGAATTCGATCTCAATTTGCTTCGCAAATCAGTTTATTCCTGCGTATTCAATCTCAGTTTCTGTGTATCAATTTCATTGTCTGCGTATCAACTTCATTTATGCAAGTATTGATTATAGTTTCTGAATTGTGTATCAGTGAACATAAGTTTTCTGAGTCTTTTCTGAGTATTAGTTGTGACTTTTGCAGCTTGTTTTGTGAGTTTCAGCACTCGGTTTGCCTCTAAATTTGTGCATTCGAATTGTTGCTGCACTTTTACATTCATGTTCTGCATTTGTGAATCATTTCTTCATTCGGTTGTGTCTGAATTTATCAGCTTCATTTCTGCAATACTAAGTTCATCACTTCTAAAGCTAGCTTCGAGCACTTGATCTCAGTTGCTTTGTTTGACTTTGCATCCAATTTGTAGCTGAATTTCTGCACACAGTTTCTGCCTTCCTTCATTTCATTTCTGCATTAGGTTTGTATTTGATTGATCAGTTATTTGCTACTGAATTCCTTCAGTCCTGCGTATTACTTTACCAATAGTTTTGTTTGCCAAGTTGAATTGATCAGTTCCAATTCGGAATTTGTCAGTTATTAGTTCTGCATTTAGCATCAACTTTCGGCACATAAGTTTCTTCCTCTTTGTATCAAGTCTATTTCAATTTCTTCACTTTGTATCAAGAAAGGTTTCGGCATTGATTGGTACCAAGTTAAATGCAATTTTTTGTATGCTATTGAGCTTGAAATCAGTTTGTTTCACGTATAGCTTGTGTCTGAATTTCAATTTTCATTTCAGCATTAGTATCAAGCTTCATTTCTGCAATTTGGTTTAAAGTTTTTGCATTAGTTTTAATCGAAAATTTCAGCATTGTTTTGATTCATTTGCTTAGTATTTGGTTTTCTTTGAGTGGTAATTCCTGAAGTTCAATACAATTGTAGTGTACTCTTGCATTTGAATTTAGATTTGTTCTCCCAAATTTGGTTAAGTTGCATTGATTGATTAAGATTCCCAATGGTTGAGTTCATTAGTTGTCGTTACCTTGTTTAGTTCATTTAGTTAAGTTTCCTTTCTTTTCATTGCGTTTTCATTTCTAATTGAAACCAAACCCAATTCTTACTTGAAACCCAAAAATATTTGACGACACATAAACTCGAGCTCGAATCAAACATCCTTAACTAGCCCTAGGAAAAATACGACCTGTGGCCCCTTTACTACATTTTATTCTTTGTTAGCAAAAAGGGTTTCCTGCTTTACAAATATCTAAATTTGAGACCCACATTTGTGACACCTATCTATTTGGGGTCCATCAAATTTTTAGCGCCGTTGCCGGGGAATATACTAATTGAGTTTGTTTGATTTTTGCTTGTGTGCTTATTGCTATATTTTTCTTGATCCATTTTTTGTGCTTATCTGTATATCTTGTGATTTACTTTATCTATTTCATTTTTCCATACACATTTGCTGTGATTTGTTTATTTTATGACCAGGTCAGCAGGTGGTGATCTTGAAGAATTTGATCCTGAAATTGAGAGAACTTTCAGAGCAAGGAGGAACTAAGGCATAATTTCAGAGGCTATTGATATTCCTCCTCTTCAGACTATTCCTACTCATTCAGGCATTATCATGGCATATAGTGTTGGATCGAGAGAACCGATTGAGGGGGGGGGGTGAATATCGGAAAACGTTCGGATTTAGGGAAAGAGAAATTGTACAGCGGAAGATAAAAACAAACACGCGAATACAGTAATTTTTCACTTGGTTCGGAGCCTAAGTCGACTCCTACTCCAAGGCCCACGGTCGTTGACCGTTTACTTTGGGCAATTCTATATGAGGCGCAATAATAGTTTACAAAGATTGATTTACAAATTCAGCACAGTAAACTTAACAATTAAAAGGAGGCTCTTCTTTTACCGACGTCCGATGTAGGTTGCCATTTTCGGAGTAGCGGGACGTCGTCGGCTCGAGTTGGGAGGTTTCCGGAGCGAGGCGCGAGAGCAGAAGAGCGTAGAATCGTTGATGAAAAGTGTTGTTTGAAGCTTGGGGTCTAGGGCCTTTTATATAGGGCCTGGGGGTGCCCGGGACGTCGGGGGCGCCCCCCCACGTGGCGGTCGATCCGTCAATAGCTCGGTCAGCGTCTGATCCCTTCAGATTCGAGATCCGTTTTGACCGGGGCGCCCGGAGCGCACGGGCCGCCCGCATTGACCGGGTCAAATCTTCATCCTCTTGGCTTCGCGAGGGTGTGCTTCGGCAGTTGGCACTGGGGGCGCCCGCGATAGGCGGGGCGCCCGGAGCATCCGGGGCGTCCCGACATATAACTGTCGAGGCATGTTTTCGCTCCTGCTAACTTGGGTTGACCTTGGGGGCGCTCGAAAAATCCGGGGCGCCCTGCTCAGCTTCTGCCTCACTCTTTTGAGGCTCTCTGAGCTGCAGATACTCAGTCCTTCGGTCCTGCATCCAGGGTTAGTCCAAAAAGCAGTATTATATTATTTTATACAGCCTTAGCTGTCTTGGTTCTGACTTTGGGTCTCCAAAATGGAGCCCTAGGTCGAACCGACGCCTACTGTTCCCTCGACGGGGAACGCGTCCTCACCTACTCCTCTCGGAAGAATGTACCTGATGCCAACCGCTCCTTTGGTTGGACTTTTGCCTGGCGGTCCTTTGCTAGGTCTTGGATACCGAGCTGTCCTTCGCCCGGTGCCTAGCAGTCCTTCGCTAGGTCTTGGTGACTAGCAGCCCTTCGCTAGTTGCCTAGCAGTCCTTCGCTAGGACTTGGTGACTAGCAGCCCTTCGCTAGGACTTGGTGACTAGCAGCCCTTCGCTAGTTGCCTAGCAGCCCTTCGCTAGGACTTTGTATCCTGGCATTCATTCGCCAGGTGCCTAGCCGTCCTTCGCTAGGGCTTTGGATCCTGGCAGTCCTTCGCCAGGTGCCTAGCAGTCCTTCGCTAGGGCTTTGGATCCTGGCAGCCCTTCGCCAGGTGCCTAGCAACCCTTCGCTAGGACTTTTCCTGCACACTCAGTGAATATTGTTAGATCACAAACAAACTTAACTTTGAATCCTTTGCCAATATCAAAACAAGGTTCGATATGGTGCTTCTTCCATCAACAATCTCCCCCTTTTTGATTTATAGCAACACAATTCAAAGTTAAGTAAAAAACATATAACAGTTAAGTAAGAGGGTTAAGACCAATAAAACATAGCAGTTCTGAACAGTCTAAAACCAATGTAATTTGAACTTCAAAAATTTTTCATACTCCCCCTGAATCATTGTGTTATAAAATACTTAGCTTAACACTTAACTTTGACCCTTCCTCCCCCTTTGACATATATCAAAAATAAATATGGGTGAACAGGGTAAAGGAGAACGTTTTTGCAATCCTAAATTTTGTTACAAAACTTTTACTTGGCTTTGCAAAAAGAATTTTACCTAGGCAAAATTTTGAAGCCAAATTTCCCTAACAAATGGTTCAACTTTGAGAATTGGGAGAAAATTTATTTTTTTAAAAACTTTGCTTGGAGATACTTTGTGTATTTTGAAAAATAAAATCTTTAAAAAGAATTTCTAGACAAGTTTTTCATTAAAATAAAAATTTGCAAATTTTTTTTTAAATCTTTGCTCAGGCAAATTTTGTTTACTAAGGAAAAATCTACTCAAGCACACTAAGAAATTCATCTTTGCTTTTTGAAAAGAGAAAGCTTTTGAAAAACATTTTGATTTTGAACAATTTGAGCTCTTTCTCTCCTTAGCTGTTTATTAATAAAGAAATATATTTTGAAAGAAGTCTTAAGAGAGAAAATTTGTGTATCAGAGCCTATGAGTTTTGAAAACATAAAAATACTTAGCATAATTCTTGAAAGCATAGCAAAAAGCTTTAAATTGCACCAACAAAACTTCACTTAAGAAAAGTATTTTGTATGTGTAGGCAAGTTTTTAGAAAATTCACGTACTTAGAATACTATTCCTTAGAAAAGTATTATGCATGAAAACATATAATTTTGAAAAAATGTTCAATAATTCTTTTAATTTAATCTCCCCCTAAGCTTGACCCAGTCCTAGGAAGCTTGTTGACTACAAGCGATCTTCCTCTGAGTTTTAGGGTTTGATTTAAATTCTAAGAATTATCTAATAACTTCAAAGCAAATAATTATTAAAAAAATTCCAGAAATTCTTTTGACTCAAACTCCCCCTAAATTTGACACATCCTAGGAGTCCTTGTAGATCATGAAGTGGACCTTCCTTTGTGTCTTTAGGGTTTATTAAAATCAAAAGAATAATTTTGAATAACCTTCTGAGTATGATGATTTTCAAGGAGATACATTTTTGAAAACATAACTTGAAGTGATAACACAGTTTAAAAAAACATTTTGAAAAGATGATAATTTTTCAAACAGATAGTAGTATACGAAGGTTTTTGAATCAATTTTTGAAAACCTTATCGAGATGATAATAAGATTTAGAACATAAGGTTTTTTAAAAAGAATTTAAATTTTTCGAAAAGTATTAAAAGAAACTCCCCCTGTATCCGACACAGTCTGATTTTTATCTAAGTTCCTTAAGGGATATCAGTGTTGACCAGGTTTGACTATGTGGGCTAGGGTTGACTATTTTGACCAAATCAGAATAAGCCCTAGACTCTATTTATTGTGATATTTGACAAAAAAATGTGATAAATGAAGAAGTAGGGTACAGTACAATAAATTAAAAATTAGAGGTAAGTTTGAATAATTTTTGCAAACTTTTTCATTTAAAAGGATAGTGAATCATGCTTTTAGGTCCTAGATGTCTTACCCAGTTCTACGTGGTCAAACTGTTAATCTTATGGGTTGTGTGAGACAAATATTTAATTTTAACAAAAAATGGTTAATTTTGAAACATTAAACCTTAGTTTAAAAAAAATGATTTTTGAGGATTTTAAAATTAATTAGAATTTTAACTTTGAATTTTAAAAGTTAGTTAAATTAAATTTGAATGTTAAAAGTCAGATGAATTAAATTTGAATTTGATTGAATTAAATTTAATTTATTAAGATTCAATTGAATTTAATTGATCAGATTTAATTGATTTGATTGAATTTAATTGATTTAATTAAGATTTGATTTAATTGAATTAATTAAGATTTGATTTTGATTTAATTGAATTAATTTTAGTTTGATTAATCTGAATTAGTTGGTTGGGTTGGACTCAACTTTTAGGTCCTAAGCATCTCACCCATTTCTAAGTGACAAAACAGGATATCCTTAACTATTTTGTGAGATGCATATTTTAATAGAAGGATTTATTTTGAAAAGACCATGATTAATTTTGAAAAGTTAAATTAATTTTCTAAACCCAATTTAAATTTGTTTTGAAAAGAGATATTTGAATCTAAAATTAACTGAAAATTTGTGTTAGATTCGAATTTAACAAAGAGTAAATTGAATTTGAATTTCAAAAAATTGGCTTCCAGGTCTTGGCGAGGCACAAGGCCTTCTTTGGCCGTAGCCTTATTGGATCATCAACTCTTTCCTAGACAAAGTCTTTTAGTGAAATTTCATCTTCAAAATTACTTTTTGGTAAATTCTGGTCTAACTAGTTTGGGTCTTGGATCGGTAGCTTCGGCTAGTCCCGCCAAGATGGCTTCCCTAACGTACTATCATCTCACCGCCACCCAATACTATGTTGTCAAATTTCAGTTAAGTTGGTTCAGTCCTTACACTAACCAATCCTAATTCTAAGCAGAAAAATAAAAAGAAACACATAATTAAAACAAACAATTGTCTAAGTAAGGTCACAATTGGAGTAATACTCCGGATTTTCGAAATCAGCAAGATTATGAATTTAATTTTCTAACTTATTGACCTTATGTTTTAGGGTTTCATTTTCTTGTTTCAATTTTCTGAAGTTTGATTTAATTAAGTTACATGAATCAATCACATTATTTAAGGTAAATAACGGATTTTCAAATATTGTAAATTTACCTTTGTCGATTGTTTGTGCGGCATTCTTGGTAGCTCTTTTATCTGTGCATTCACGTTGGTAATGCCCGAACTCCTGGCACTTGAAGCATTGGATGCGACTTTTGTCCCTTCGTGCTTTTGGAACTGGTTCCTTTGTCGCCATCGGTGGTGTCGTTTGAATCTTACGAGTAGGACACTCACTTTGGTAGTGCCCTCTCTCCCTGTATGTGTAACAAATTACATGATTTTTAAAATCTGATTTTGCACTTTTACCTTTTGGTTCCTTATTGGGAATCTCCCCCTTGATTCTTGCCGCCTCGGATTTAGACTCATCTTCCAATTCTGTGTCTGAGTCGGACTCGGGTACTGGTTGAAGCTCTTTCTTTGGTGGTTCTTTTGGAGTTTTCCCTGCAATGGAATTTATACCTTCCTCGACCATTACAATATCTGTTTGATTATTTAATTCAAATTTTGAAAAGAATTCAAAACTAGTTACCGTCTCTGTCAATTCGTCGTCTGATTCTGGTTCGACTTTGGATTCGGGTTCAGACTCTGACTCGGCTGTTTGTGCTTGGACCGAAAGGGCAAGATAACTTACTTGATCTTCTTCTTCATTTGAGATCTCTTGATGAAGATTAATCAATTTTTTCCAGATTTCTCTAGCACATCTGCATGGACCTACTAGCTTGAGTTGCTCCTTGGTTAGGCCACATTGTAGGATTGCAGTTGCCCTTGCATCGGTCTCAATTTGATTGAGGGTGTGTTCATCTAGTTTGTCCCACTCGATTGATGACTCCTCTTCTACGGGTAACGAGAATCCCGTTTGGATGATCTGCCATAAGTCCATGTGGGCCTTCAGAAGGGACTGCATTTGACATTTCCAAAACGTGAAGTTCTCGCCGGAGAATAGTGGTGGACGTGCACTGTTCCACTCTTGGTTGGCCATTTAATATAAACCTTGCACACAAACAAAATAACAAAAAATTGTACCAAGACTTGGTCTTGGATTAGTATTGCGGGAGAAGGGAAGAAATAGCTCAAAATAAATGTTGCACGAATTTCGAGACAGAAATAATAAAAACAATTTATGACAAATTAATTTTATCAATTCTGATTAATGATGAAAATTTTTTTGCTCGAATTAAGGTAGCACGAATTTCGAGGAAAATATTAAAATAATAATAATAAAAAGTTTGTGACAAATTTTCAAAAATTGTTCGTTTTATCAATTTTGACTTATAGTGAAAAAATGAGAATTCAAAATTGAAAAAGACATAAGGATATTTTAAATCCACCTACAGATATTTTTTATTTTAAAATAAAAGGCGAAAAGATCGAGTGGTATTGATTAACTAGAAAGAAAAGGAAATAATATCAAAAATTTTGTAAATCCGAAAAACTTTCAAACTGGTGGTTGCACCAAGTTTGAACTACCCCGCTCTGATACCACTTGTTGGATCGAGAGAACCGATAGAGGGGGGGGGGGCTGAATATCGAAAAATGTTCGAATTTAGGGAAAGAGAAATTGCACAGCGGAAGATTAAAACAAACACGCGAACACAGTAATTTTTTACTTGGTTCGGAGCCTAGGTCGACTCCTACTCCAAGGCCCACGGTCGTTGACCGTTTACTTTGGGCAATTCTATATGAGGCGCAATAATAGTTTACAAAGATTGATTTACAAATTCAGCACAGTAAACTTAACAATTAAAAGGAGGCTCTTCTTTTACCGACGTCCGATGTAGGTTGTCTTTTTCGGAGCAGCGGGATGTCGTCGGCTCGAGTTGGGAGGTTTCCGGAGCGAGGCGCGAGAGCAGAAGAGCGTAGAAGCGTTGATGAAAAGTGTTGTTTGAAGCTTGGGGTCGAGGGCCCTTTATATAGGGCCTGGGGGCGCACGGGACGTCGGGGGCGCCACCCCCACGTGGCGGTCGATCCGTCAATAGCTCGGTCAGCGTCTGATCCCTTCAGATTTGAGATCCGTTTTGACCGGGGCGCCCGGAGCGCTCGGGGCGCCCGCATTGACCGGGTCAAATCTTCATCCTCTTGGCTTCGCGAGGGTGTGCTTTGGCAGTTGGCACTGGGGGCGCCCGCGACAAGCGGGGCGCCCGGAGCATCCGGGGCGCCCCGACATATAACTGTTGAGGCGTGTTTTCGCTCCTGCTAACTTGGGTTGACCTTGGGGGCACCCGGAACATCCGGGGCGCCCTGCTCAGCTTCTGCCTCACTCCTTTGAGGCTCTCTGAGCTGCAGATACTCAGTCCTTCGGTCCTGCATCCAGGGTTAGTCCAAAAAGTAGTACTATATTATTTTATACAGCCTTAGCTATCTTGGTTCTGACTTTGGGTCTCCAAAATGGAGCCCTAGGTCGAACCGACGCCTACTGTTCCCTCGACGGGGAACGCGTCCTCACCTACTCCTCTTGGGAGAATGTACCTGATGCCAACCGCTCCTTTGGTTGGACTTTTGCCTGGCGGTCCTTTGCCGGATCTTGGATACCGAGTAGTCCTTCGCCCGGTGCCTAGCAGTCCATCGCTAGGTCTTGGTGACTAGCAGCCCTTCTCTAGTTGCCTAGCAGCCCTTCGCTAGGACTTGGTGACTAGCAGCCCTTCGCTAGTTGCCTAGTAGCCCTTCGCTAGGACTTTGTATCCTGGCATTTCTTCGCCAGGTGCCTAGCCGTCCTTCGCTAGGGCTTTGGATCCTGGTAGTCCTTCGCCAGGTGCCTAGCAGTCCTTCGCTAGGGCTTTGGATCCTGGAAGCCCTTCGCCAGGTGCCTAGCAGCCGTTCGCTAGGACTTTTCCTGCACACTCAGTGAATATTGTTAGTTCACAAACAAACTTAATTTTGAATCCTTTGCCAATATCAAAACAAGGTTCGATATGGTGCTTCTTGCACCAACATATAGTCTCTAGGAGAGGTATAGAGGTAGATTCTGCAAAAATAAGTGTTATTTCTTCTTTATCTTACCCCGTATGCGTACGGGATGTTCGTGCTTTCCTTGGACATGCAGGTTTCTACCGCAGATTTATTAGAGACTTTAGTGATATTGCTCGACCCTTGACAAAACTGTTGCAGAAAGATATTGAATTTTGTTTCGATGATAAGTGCAAAGAAGCTTTTCACAGACTCAGGGAGGTTCTTACCTCTACTCCTATTATTAAATCACCTGATTGGAATTTGCCCTTTGAATTAATGTGTGATGCATCTAACTTTGCAGTGGGAGCTGTTCTAGCACAGAGGGTGGATGGAGCACCTCATGTCATATGCTATGCTTCCAAGACCCTAGATGTCGCCCAAGCAAACTACACCACCACTGAAAAGGAGCTTCTTGCCATAGTTTTTGCTTTAGACCATTTCAGATCTTATTTATTGTGCTCACTTGTTGTTTTTTTTCTGATCATGCAGCTTTAAAATACTTGTTGAAAAAGCCTAATGCTAAACCTAAACTGATCAGATGGATGCTCCTGCTCCAAGAATTTGACCTGGAGATAAGAGATAGAAGTGGCAAAGAAAACCTAGTTGCAGATCACCTAAGCAGAATTGAAGGAGAGGGATCACCTACCACCATTGACGATGATTTTATAGATGAGCACCTTCTAGCAGTACATGGTGAGACACCTTGGTATGCTGACCTAGTTAATTTCTTAGCTGCATATGTTTTCGTACACACTTTTCTAAGGCTCAAAAAGACCAGCTTAAAAGTGATGCAAAATTCTATGTATGGGATGATCCTTATATATGGAAATTTTGTAATGATCAAATAATTAGGAGATGCGTACCAGACCATGAGTTTTCTTCTGTCCTTACATTTTGCCATTCATCAGTTTGTGGGGGGCATTTTAGACACCAAAGAACTGCTAGGAAAGTGCTAGAGTGTGGATTGTACTGGCCCACCCTATTTCATGATTCATATGTATTTTATAAAAATTGTGATAGATGTCAGCGAACTGGGAACATAGGAGCGAGAAATAAGATGCCCCAAAATACTATACTTTTCTGTGAGATATTTGATGTTTGGGGAATATATTTTATGCGACCTTTTCCTGCATCTTGTGGTTATTTGTACATTTTACTTGTTGTAGATTATGTTTCTAAATGGGTGGAGGTCATTCCCTCCAAGACTGACGATGCTTATGTTGTTGTTAGTTTTGTTAGGTCACACATTTTTTACAGGTTTGGAATTCCAAGGGGAATAATAAGTGACCAAGGATATCACTTTTGCAATAAACACATGAAGGCCTTGCTTAGTAAATATGGGGTTGTACATAAGGTTTCTACATCCTACCATCCCCAAACAAATGGACAGGCTAAAATTTCTAACAGAGAGATCAAATCAATTTTGGAAAAGACTGTTGGACCTAATAGACAAGATTGGAGCAAAAGGCTAGATGATGCACTTTGGGCCTATAGAACAACATTCAAGACTTCGATTGGCATGTCCCCCTACCGTTTGGTCAATGGTAAAGCTTGTCATCTTCCCGTGGAAATAGAGCACAAAGCATATTGAGCGGTGAAGGCTTGTAATTTCGATGCTACCAAGGTGGGAGAAGAAAGAAAACTTCAACTTCAAGAGCTTGAAGAGATTAGGCTAGAAGCATTTGAAAATTCAAGAATCTACAAGGAAAAGATCAAAAATTTCCATGACAAGCACATCTTGAAGAAAGACTTCCAAATTGGTGACAATGTATTATTGTACAAATTAAGGCTCAAATTGATAAGAGGTAAGTTAAGGTCAAGGTGGGATGGTCCATTTATTGTAACTAACGTTTTTCCCTATGGAGTTGTTGAAATTAAAGATCAATCTAACGGTTTTGTTTGGAAAGTCAATGGCCACCGGCTCAAAAAGTATTTTGAAGAATTAAAGGAGCTAATGGTGGATGGTTTGGACATCAAAGACGCTATCTACCCAACTTAAGGGGAGTTTACTTTTCTTGCACCTATATTTCATTGTATATATCATTGTCATGTTTTTAGAAGTAAATGTCTCTTTTTGAAGTGAGTAGTTGATAATAAATTCTTAGGCAAAATAAAATGAATAAATAGACATTGTAAATACCATATTATTTCTTTTGGCATTTTTTCTTAATGAGTATGAATAAATGTATCCCTCTAGGATATCTCCATAGCATTTTAGAGTCTCTTGAAAATAAATTAAATTTGGTTGTTAAAACTTAAGGTTTGAGCTAATGGATGAATTCTTGGATGCTTGAGTACTACTTAGCTATGGATTCTAAATTGATGACTTGAGATGAATTATTTGTACCTAGTGAGAATTAGCCTTATTTTTGTGACACACATATGTGATTGTACTCTAGAACTTGCTTAGGTTCTTTCAAGGCCATATTTCTATGATTGGATCCCATTTATAGAGGCTAATCAATTTGTTTCTCTTTTCCATGTCAATTTTTGGCAATATTCATAGTTGGTACATAATCTATTCTATTTTTCTTCCTATATTTTCTACTCTTAACCATACTTCTCCATGGACTTGTTTGTTTGGGATGTTTCTTGATGCTACTTTGCCCGAGACGGACAAAAGATTAAGTGTGGGGGAGAAGACTAGTGTTTTGAAATTATTTTTTATCAAAGATGCATTTCAAACAAGTTGAATTGAGTTTGGTATCAAGAATAAGTGGGAAGTAGTGGTTAAGGAGGGAAACAATTAAAGCTGCTAGATTCTTGATTATAATTTGAAGATCCAAGAAATTCTGTGCCAAGTTGAATTCGGTTGAAGAAGAAACAAATCTGCGCCAAAGTCTAAGTGGCACGCAAATGAAAAATTCGGTGCAAAAGAAAGAAAAATTTCTGGGTAGCATGTTTTGGTCAGAATGTTTTGGGCTGCAGCTGTTCTTTGCTATAGAAATCAGGAACATCCTGCGAAAAGCTGAATTGCAGCTGGACAGATCTGAAACCAATGCAGAAAATCTGTACCTAAGTGGAAACCAATGCAGAAATTCTGTGCCAAGGTGGAAAGGAAGAGGTCAAGTAGAGTATCAAGAAATGGAATTCCAGGAAGATCATATTAATTCAGTATCACTAGATTGCAATGGATATCTCTTGCAACTTATTGAATGTGAAGAAGAGAAGGAAAAAAAAAAAGAAGAAAATGAAGCTGAAATATTTATCTATGAAGAAGAAAAAAAACTGAATTTTGGGAGTTGAAAGAAAATGAGTTGGAAGCAAACCGTGCCAAGTCTTAAGCTCAAATGAAACCTTATGCGTGTGAAGCTGCAAAGTGCTGAAAAATCTGTTGAAGAGCCGTTGTCAATTTTTGCATTCGAGCTCAAGAAAAAAAATCAGTTGGAATGCTAGTAAGGCAGTTTTGTACCAACTTCTAATTAAATTCATGCTTCCTAAATCAGCAATGCTTTGCTGACTTTAAACAGAACTTGCAGAATGGTTTTCAATTGAACTCAACCTCTTGGGAGCAGATTTCAAACTACTGAATTAGATCAGCAGTGCAGTGCCATGGTTAAAAAGAAAAACAGTGAGGTCAAGTTGAGTTATCAATTGAACATTGAGGGAAAGAAGAGTTTTGATACCTGAAGATTTTAGAGATCTTGGAGTATTGAATCTGGCACAAGTGGATGAATTTGACAGCCTATAAACAGAATAGAGAAAAGAGCTGAAAATTTCAGTTATGAAGAAGAAAAAAAAACAGAGACAAAGGAAGTTAAAATTTTGGGAACTAAAAGGAAGGAGTTGGAAAGAAATCCTTGTGCCAAGTTTTGGATACAAGTTCTGGTCAGCAAGTCTCCAATTGAACAAGAATTAGCTGATGGCAGCTGATCATAAGAAAAGAAGAAGAAGCAGAAAAAAAATAAAGTGGCACGCAAAAGCAAATGGCACAATGAAACCAATGAGGATTTCTTCATCCAAATCAAGGGCACTACAAAATTCTTACTCCACCACATTTTTGACTTCAATAGAGGACTATAAAGAGGGCAAAATGCATTGGAAATATTTTTGAGCATCCAAGTCTCCCACTTCATCAATTTTTCTATTTTCTTGACTTTCACTTCATTCTTACCATTTCATATGTCTTTAATTTGTTTGAATAAACTTTTATAGATGTGGATCCAAATCATGAATAATGGTGGAGAGTAGATAACAAGCAAGCCTATGGTAGTGCAAAAAGCATGTGTGTTTGAGTGAGCTCCACTTTCATCATGAACTTAGAATTCAAAAAGAGAGACACCAAATTTTCCTTGAAAGGCTTAGTGAGTTAAATTCATCTCAATGAATCATGAAGGATGAAAATGCTAAGTTGTTGATTTAAGGACGAGATACTAATCCATAGAGCTTAGATTTTTGAGAATTGACAACCTTAGGTAATTTCTGTTCAATTGCTTCTAACTATGTTTGGAAAGAATCAAAGGGATACATATTTAGTAGTTTTCACGAGACGCTCAAGCTTAAGTGTGGGGGAGTTGATAAGTACTATTTTGTTGATCATTTTAGGTTCTAAAATCCATGTTTGACCCATATTTTACCTACTTTATCTTGAATTTACCTTAGGTTCTATGAATTAATTCTAATTTGGACTTTATTATAAATCTTTATACATTTGAATTATTTTGCCACTAAATTGTTGATCTACTTTTGTAGGCTTGGAAGGATCATGGACCTAGGTCATGCTGGGTCAAACTTGAGTCAGAAGTGGACCCGGATCGAGTAATCAAGCATCAACTAATATGGGTCGTCCGATTCAAAAACGGTTAGATCTAATCCATCTGAGAACTTTTGATGCAATCCGAGCTAGGGTTAAGGCTAATCAAGCACTCGGATCAAGATCTGAAGGTTTAATCCAAATCAGAGATCATCTAGCCGTTGGATCAAGCTCAGGAGGATCTAGCTCGTCCATTCAAAGATCAGGTTGATCTGAGCCATCCGTTGTAAATCTGGAAGATCCGAGCTACTGAGATGCAGATCCTGACCCTTGATCAAGATCTGGAAAGTTTGATTTAAATCTGAAGAGATCTAGCCGTTGGATGGAGTTAAGTGAATCTTGGTCGTTCATTTCTAAACTATATAAACTGCTATCTGCCCCCGATCAGAGTTGTCGCATATTCGCCAGTCTTCTAGTTCTTCACAATTTTTCACTGCTTTTCTTCAATTCTTTTCATTGGATCGCGCGACTGCTTCGATTTCAACATTGGATCAAGATCTAGATCATCGGGATGAAGTTTTCGTGAAGATTCCAGCTCCAATTCGCCCAAGAACAGAGCTGATTGAGGGTTTCATTAGCTCTGCCATTCGATCACTTGGATCTCAGTTGTGTGTCGTTTTCATCCGTCTGAGCTAGCCGAAGGGTTCTCTGGAGTGCTCTGATCATTCCCAAGCCATCATCGCAATCCAACACATCGAGATCGAGGAGATCGGATGGATGCTTCAGATTTGAGCAGAGTTCGAGCTAAATCGACAGTGGAGTCGGATTTTCTAGCAATCTGTTGAGCTAGGGGGTTCTTGGCTTACTCATGTGTGACGGCAAGAAGATCTTGAGCTAAGAAAGGGATTGAAGCTTAGTTTCTTTGTGAATTTCTGTTCTTAGCAGTAGATTCGATTTCTGCAATTCATTTACAGTTTCTGCACTTTGAATATGTTAAACTCAGTTTTATTGAATCGTTCCTGAATTCATTAGGTTTAAATTCTGCAAGTTAATTAGTTAGATTGCTTGTCTAGTGAACATTGAAGTTGATCTCAATTTGCTTCGCAAATCAGTTTATTCCTGCGTATTCAATCTCAGTTTCTGTGTATCAATTTCATTGTCTGCGTATCAACTTCATTTCTGCAAGTATTGATTATAGTTTCTGAATTATGTATTAGTGAACATAAGTTTTCTGAGTCTTTTCTGAGTATTAGTTGTGACTTTTGCAGCTTGTTTTGTGAGTTTCAGCACTCGGTTTGCCTCTAAATTTCTGCATTCGAATTGTTGCTGCACTTTTACATTCATGTTCTGCATTTCTGAATCATTTCTTCATTCAGTTGTGTCTGAATTTATCAGCTTCATTTTTGCAATACTAAGTTCATCACTTCTGAAGCTAGCTTCGAGCACTTGATCTCAGTTGCTTTGTTTGACTTTGCATCAATTTGTAGCTGAATTTCTGCACACAATTTCTGCCTTCCTTCATTTCATTTCTGCATTAGGTTTGTATTTGATTGATCAGTTATTTGCTGCTGAATTCCTTCAGTCCTGCGTATTACTTTATCGATAGTTTTGTTTTCCAAGTTGAATTGATCAGTTCCAATTCAGAATTTGTCAGTTATTAGTTCTGCATTTAGCATCAACATTCGCCACATAAGTTTCTTTCTCTTTGTATTAAGTCTGTTTCAATTTCTTCACTTTGTATCAAGAAAAATTTTGGCATTGATTGGTACCAAGTTATATGTAATTTTTAGTGTGCTATTGAGCTTGAAATCAGTTTGTTTCACGTATAGCTTGTGTCTGAATTTCAATTTTCATTTCGGCATTAGTATCAAGCTTCATTTCTGCAATTAGGTTTAAAGTTTTTGCATTAGTTTCAATCGAAAATTTCAGCATTGTTTTGATTCATTTGCTTAGCATTTGGTTTGCTTTGAGTGGTAATTCTTGAAGTTCAATACAATTGTAGTGTACTCTTGCATTTGAATTTAGATTTGATCTCCTAAATTCGGTTAAGTTGCATTGATTGATTAAGTTTCCCATTGGTTGAGTTCATTAGTTGTCGTTACCTTGTTTAGTTCATTTAGTTAAGTTTCCTTTCTTTTCATTGCGTTTTCATTTCTAATTGAAACCAAACCCAATTCTTACTTGAAATCCAAAAATATTTGACGACACATAAACTCGAGCTCGAATCAAACATCCTTAACTAGCCCTAAGAAAAATACGACCTGTGGCCCCTTTACTAGATTTTATTCTTTGTTAGCAAAAATGGTTTCCAGCTTTACAAATATCTAAATTTGAGACCCACATTTGTGACACCTATCTATTTGGGGTCCATCAAATTTTTGGCGTCGTTGCCGGGGAATATACTAATTGAGTTTGTTTGATTTTTGCTTGTGTGCTTATTGCTATATTTTTCTTGATCCATTTTTTGTGCTTATCTCTATATCTTGTGATTTACTTTATCTGTTTTATTTTTCCATACACATTTGCTGTGATTTGTTTATTTTATGACCAGGTCAGCAGGTGGTGATCTTGAAGAATTTGATCCTGAAATTGAGAGAACTTTCAGAGCAAGGAGGATCTAAGGCATAATTTCAGAGGCTATTGATATTCCTCCTCTTCAGACTATTCCTACTCATTCAGGCATTATCATGGCAGACCACCAGAAGACTATGAAAGAACTTGCAACACCGGATGACACCTTTCGGTATTCAACCATTGCTTATCCAGAGTTGACTGGTGATTTTGAGCTTAGATCCGGACTCATCCAATTGTTGCCCAAATTTCAAGGACAGTCTGGGGAGGATCTTAACAGACACTTGCATGAGTTTCACGTTGTTTGCTCCACCATGAATCCTCAGGGTATTTCAGAGGAAGATATCAAGCTGAGGGCTTTTCCATTTTCCCTTACTGGAGCAGCAAAGGATTGGTTCTACTATTTACCTACTGGGCACGTGTCTAGCTGGATTTCCATGAAGAACGCATTCCTAGAAAAATATTTTCCAACCTCCAGAATTGCAATAATCAGAAAGAGCATCTGTGGCATACTGCAAGTGGTGGGGGAGACTCTTTATGACTACTGGGAGAGATTTAATAAACTGTGTTCTAGCTGCCCACAGCACCAGATCAGCGAGCAGCTCCTCATTCAGTATTTCTATGAGGGATTATTGCAGATGGATAGGATCATAATAGATGCTGCAGCTGGAGGAGCCCTAGTTAACAAAACACCAGATCAAGCTAGGGAGCTTATTTCAAACATGGCAGAGAACTCACAACAGTTTGGGAGTAGAGCTTTGTCTACTAGAGGAGTTAATGAAGTTCAGATCGTATCAAATGAACAAAAAGAAATCAAGAATTCATTGGTAGAGCTCACATCATTGATAAAGCAAATGACTCTTAATAATGCAAGCCAAAATCCCAACCTTTCGGTACCTCCACAATCAAGTCAAGTGATGAGGGTATGTGGTATTTGCTCTAGTCAGGAACATAATTCAGATTCATGTCCCAACCTCCAGCAAGATGAGACAATAGCGGCATTGGTTAGAGGACAATTTCAAGCCCGGAATAACCCTTACTCCTCTACTTATAACCCTGGTTGGAGGGATCATCCAAATTTGAGGTATGGAAATTCTTTCTACCAACAAAACCCACAACAACAACAATTTCAGCAACCTCAACAAAATTTCCAACAACCACAGCAATCTCAGCACCAAAATCAGCAATTCTAACCAACATTTCAGCAATTCCAGCCTCAAAATCAGCACTTCCAGCAACCATTTCAAGGGAATCAACAAGGTTTCCAAGGGAATTTGAATTTTCAGCAACAATATCAACCTTTATAGCAACAATTCCAACAACCGCAGCAGAATTTCCAGCCTTGGAATCAAAATTTTCAGCCACAAAATCAAGGATTTCAGCCCACTCAGTTTCAATCTTCACCACAACCATTCCCATTTCAAAATCAGAATTTTCAAGACTATAATTTTCAGAAAGTTCAACCATCATTCCAGCCTAATTATCAGCCATTTCAGCAACAATTTCAACCCTCCTATCAACCCCAACAGTCCCAATTCCAACAATCACATCAGGGTAATATTTTTGGCGCCTTACAAAACATCGAAAGGCAAATTGGACAATTGGCTAGTGGGATAAATCAGAGTCAAGCTCAAGGATCAAGCCAACTACCTTCTCAAACTACTCCCAATCCAAAGGGAAATGTTAGCGCTATTACTTTGAGAAGTGGGAAGGTTACTTCAACTCGAAATGGTCAAAGAGCAGTTTTTTTCTGAAAATAGGGCAGCACCTATATTTTCAGCACCAATCAGCCCCGAAATCACTTCAAAATCAGTTGCTTCCACCCCTAGTCCATGCTCAACTCCTTCATCAAGTAATCCTGTGATTTTGGTGGAAAATGAAGGAGAAATCAGATCCGAAACCAAGCTCACAGCAGCTACATCAAGTGGGACAGCAGCTCAAAATTCAGCCCCTCCCATTTCGGATCAAGAGGAAGAAATGAGGGTTCCCTTGCCCTTTCCACAGTAGAAAACTCAAGCCAAAAGACAAGTGGAGGAGGAGAAAACTAAAGAATACAATGAGCTTGTTAAATTGTTTAGCAAAGTGGAGATTAATGTACCCCTGTTGACCATGATTAAACAGATTCCTAAGTATGTAAAATTCCTGAAAGATCTATGTGTTCACAAGAAGAATCTTAAGGAGAATGAGTTGGTCAGCTTGGGGAAAAATGTTTCAGCACTCATCCATGCCATACCTCAAAAGTGTGAAGACCCTGAAATTTTTATTGTATCATGTGAGATAGGGAGGACTATGTTTCATGACGTTATGCTAGATTTGGGAGCCTCCATCAATGTAATGCCCAGATCGGTCTTCCAGATGGTTGGCATTGGCCCTCTACAGCCCACTGGAGTGGTGATTCAGTTAGCTGACAGAAGCCAGACACATCCAGCAGGAGTTATTGAAGATGTTTTGGTAAAAGTTAAGGAGTTAATTTTCCCTGCAGACTTCTACATTCTAGACATGGAAGGAGACTATCTTGTACATAGATCCCCCTCATCCTTGAGAGGCCTTTTCTGAAGACTGCCAGAACAAAAATTGATGTTTATGCTGGCACACTTTCGATGGAAGTGGGGAACACAGTAGTCCAGTTTAGCATTTTCGATGCCATGAAGTACCCTAGGGAAGATCACTCTATTATGAGCATTGACATTCTGGATGGACTGGTTGATACAGATTCAGTGGCTGAGGGAGTTCTACATGATTTCTCTGGAGGATATATTTTTGCAGAGAAGGCTGAGGATATATTTGCTATTGAGGCTGAGGACATTTCAGGGGTCATTTCAGATCTACTTCCAGCTGGTGAGGATTTTCTAGGTGTAGGGGATTGCACAGAGCCCCAAGGATCACCTATTTCTATTGATATAACAGAGGATTCAAAGTTTAGGTGTGATAATGTAGGGGATTGCACTGAGCCCCAAGGATCACTCATACCTTCTGAGCAAGCCCAAATTGAACTTAAGCCATTACCAGACCATTTGAAATATGTGTACCTAGGAGAGGAGCAAAATTTTCTAGTTATTATTGCACATCACTTGGAATCAGAACAGAAAGAGAAATTATTGCAAGTCTTGAGGCAATACAAGAAAGCGATTGGGTGGACTTTATCAGATATACCAGGTATCAGCCCAGCTATCTGTATGCACAGGATATTCTTGGAAGAAAATGTTAAACCCGTGAGGCAGCCACAAAGGAGACTTAATCCACTCATTTTGGACGTTATAAAGAAAGAGGTGACTCGACTTCTTCAGGCAGGTATCATTTACCTTATTTCTGATAGTCAGTGGGTTAGTCTCATACATGTGGTGCCCAAGAAATCTGGGGTAACAGTGGTGGAAGATGGAAACAACGAACTAGTGCCCACCAGAGTTAAGAATTCCTGGAGAGTCTGCATTGATTACAGAAAGCTCAACAAGGTCACAAGGAAAGATCACTTCCCTTTACCCTTTATTGATCAGATGCTTGAAAGACTGGCAGGGAAGCCTCATTATTATTTTTTGGATGGTTATTCAGGCAACTTCCAGATTTGTATAGATCCAGAGGACCTAGAGAAGACTACCTTCACTTTCCCCTTTGGCACTTTTGCCTACAGACGGATGCCTTTTGGACTCTGCAACGCACCAGGAACATTTCAGCGATGCATGGTAAGTATATTTGGTGAGTTGTTAGAGCATTGTATGGAGATATTTATGGATGACATTTCAGTTTTTGACACGTCTTTTGATTCATATTTAAAAAATTTGTCTAGGGTTTTACACCGTTGCATTGATACTAACCTTGTGCTTAGTTTTGAAAAATGTCACTTCATGGTAGAGCATGGTATTATACTTGGACATATAGTCTCTAGGAGAGGTATAGAGGTAGATTCTGCAAAAATAAGTGTTATTTCTTCTTTATCTTACCCCGTATGCGTACGAGATGTTCGTGCTTTCCTTGGACATGCAAGTTTCTACCGCAGATTTATTAGAGACTTTAGTGATATTGCTCGACCCTTGACAAAACTGTTGCAGAAAGATATTGAATTTTGTTTCGATGATAAGTGCAAAGAAGCTTTTCACAGACTCAGGGAGGCTCTTACCTTTGCTCCTATTATTAAATCACCTGATTGGAATTTGCCCTTTGAATTAATGTGTGATGCATCTAACTTTGCAGTGGGAGCTGTTCTAGCACAGAGGGTGGATGGAGCACCTCATGTCATATGCTATGCTTCCAAGACCCTAGATGCCGCCCAAGCAAACTACACCACCACTGAAAAGGAGCTTCTTGCCATAGTTTTTGCTTTAGACCATTTCAGATCTTATTTATTGTGCTCACATGTTGTTATTTTTTCTGATCATGCAACTCTAAAATACTTGTTGAAAAAGCCTAATGCTAAACCTAAACTGATCAGATGGATGCTCCTGCTCCAAGAATTTGTCCTGGAGATCAGAGATAGAAGTGGCAAAGAAAACCTAGTTGTAGATCACTGATAAGTATCATTTTATTGATCATTTCATATGTTTAAATCCGTGTTTGACCCATATTTTACTTGCTTAATGGTGGATTTACCCTAGGTTCTAGGAATTATATTCTTTTTGGACCTCATTGCACATTTTGATATATTTGAGTTGTTTTGTCACTAAATTTTTGATCTACTTTTGTAGGCTTGGAAGGATCATGGACCTAGGTCATGTTGGGTCAAAGTTGAGTCAAAAGTGGACTGGATCAAGTGATCAAGCGTCAACTAATTTGGACCGTCCGATGCAAAATCGGTTCGATTTAGGCCATCTGAGAACTTCTGATCAATCTGAGCTGGAATTAAGGCTAATCGAGCGATCAGATCAAGATCTAAAGGTTTCAGCCCAATCGAAGATCATCTAGCTGTTGGATCACGATCAGAGAGATCTAGACCATCCATTCAAAGATCAAGGTGATCTGAACCATCCGTTGTAGATCTGGCAGATCCGAGCTACTCCGAGGATGATCCTGACCTCTGATCAAGATCTGGGAAGTTTGAGCCAAATCGGAAATAGATCAACCGTTGGATGAGCATTGGACAATCTGAGTCGTTCATTGTTGAAACTATATTACCCGCTCCCCTGTTCAGATCTCGCGTCGCGTCTTCGCCATTTCCAGCTTCAGTACTCATTCTTCTTCATTTCTTCGGTGATTTCTTCTATCTGAAGGCGTGGCCAACTCAATCATCACCTTGGAGCAAGATCTGGATCATTGGAGGAGGTTTCTATGGAATTTCTAGCTCGGATTTGCATCAGAACAGGGGCTGAGTGAGGGTTTCATCAGTTTCTCATTTCTGGTCAATCTGATTGTGATTTTGTGCTATTTTCTTCAATCGGACCTATCTGGAGCACTCTAATCATCACTCAATTTTCATAGCATTCTTTCATCGCCAGATCAAAGAGATCGGATTGGATTTCCAGCTGCGTGCAAATCTGTGAGCATATTTGAAATTGAAGCAAATTTTCCATTGATTTGCGAGTTGAAGGGGTTCTTGGCTTGCCCTTGTGTGACGGCAAGGAGGTCTTGAGACGAGGAAATGATCGAGGCTTAGTTTTCTTATTGTTTTTCTGTTTTAGCTATAGTTTCGAATTCTGTCAGCATTTCATTTCTGAATTTCTGTATCAGTAGCCTAGTTTCTTTCTGAATGGTTTCTGCTATAATTAGAGTTCAATCCAGCAAGTTAAGTA
>JAGFNQ010003579.1:42194-124379 GCA_024364735.1 Boesenbergia rotunda
ATTTAGATGAAGTGCATTCATTTCTGCATTCAATACTTTGTACATCAGCTATCAGAACTCTTGTTGCTGCACTCATTGCTTCTGAATTTTGCATTGAAAGTGTTTGTTTCACACTAATTTGCTTCACATCAGTGTGATCCATCAGTATAAATCTGCACTTAATTTCTCTTAGCACATAAGTTCCTTTCCTTGCGTTTTCAAGTTAGTTTCCATTCTTCACTTTGTATCAAGTTTTCATTTCTGAAATGTTGTTTGTAATTCTGCATTAGATCAATCTTAAATGCTAGCATTAATTTGATTCAATTACTTAGTGTTTGGAATGCGATTGCTATAGTACTTGTTATTAGTTTGAATCTCCAAATCCGAAAATCTACCTTGCTTTGTTCAAGTTCATAATTGTTTAGTCCTTAATTGTCATTACCTAGTTTAAGTTGCTTAGTCAAGTTTCCTTTCCTTTTCATTGCATTGTCATTTTCTGATTGCAACCAATTTCAAATCTCAGTTGAAACCCAAAAATCTTGACGACACATAAACTTGAGCACGATTCACACAATCTCAACTAGCCCTAGGAAAAATACGACTTGTGGCCCCTTTACTACGCTTTTTATTCTTTATTACAAAAGGGTTTCTAGCTTATAAATATCTAAATTTGAGACCCACATTCGTGACACCTATTCTGTGGGCCATCAAATTTTTGGCGCCGTTGCCGGGGAACATACTAGTTGAGTTGTTTGATTTTTGCTTGTGTGCTCATTTCATATTTTTCTTGATCCATTTTTACACTTACTGCTATATCTTGTGATCTGATTTTATTTGTTGCATCCTTCTATATACTTGTACTGCGATTTGTTTTTGATTTTATGACCAGGTCTACAGGGGGTGATATTGAGGACTTTGACCCTGAGATTGAGAGGACTTTTAGAGCTAGGAGGAGCCAGCTCAGTGTTTCAGAGGGATTGGGCATTATTCCTACTCAGTCTATTTCAGCCTATTCAGTTGATCAGATGGCAGACCACCAGAAGACCATGAAAGAACTAGCAGCACCAGATGCTACATTTCAGTATTCCAGCATTGCTTATCAAGAGCTGGGTGGAGATTTTGAGCTTAGATCTGGACTCATCCACCAATTGCCTAAGTTTCAAGGATTATCTAGAGAAGATCCAAACAGACACCTGCATGAATTTCATGTTGTTTGCTCCACTATGAAGCCTCAGGGTATTTCAGAAGAAGATATCAAGCTGAGAGCTTTTCCCTTCTCTTTGACTGGAGCAGCTAAGGACTGGTTTTACTATTTACCTACTGGGTATGTGTCTAGCTGGATTTCTATGAAGAAGGCGTTCCTAGAGAAATATTTCCCAGCTTCCAGAACAGCAATTATCAGAAAAAGTATTTGTGGCATTCAGCAAGTGGTGGGGGAGACACTCTATGATTACTGGGAGAGATTCAACAAGCTTTGCTCCAGTTGCCCCCAGCATCAGATTAGTGAGCAGCTCCTCATCCAGTACTTTTATGAGGGACTATTACAGATGGATAGGATCATGATAGATGCTGCAGCTGGGGGGGGCCTTAGTCAACAAAACACCAAATCAAGCTAGGGAGCTCATTTCAAATATGGCAGAAAATTCTCAGCAGTTTGGAAGCAGAGCCTTGTCTACTAGAGGAGTTATTGAAGTTCAGGTGGTTGCTAATGATCAGAAGGAGATTAAGAATGTATTGATGGAGCTCACATCAGCGGTTAAGCAAATGGGTCTCAATATTGCAAGTAAAAATTCAACTCTTTCGGTGCCTCCACAACCAAGTCAAGTGGTGATGAGTGTATGTGGCATTTGTTCTAGTCAAGAACATAATTCAGATTCATGTCCCAATCTCCAACAAGATGAGTCACTAGCGGCATTGGTTAGGGGACAATTTCAAGCCAGAAACAACCCTTGTTCGTCTACTTATAACCCCGGTTGGAGGGATCATCCAAATTTGAGGTACGGGAATTCTTTTTACCAACAAGGCCCACAACAACAACCATTTCAGCAGCCTCAACAAAGTTTCCAGCAGCCACAGCAACTTCAACCCCAAAATCTGCAAATTCAACCCCAAAATCAGCCTTTCCAGCCTACATTTCAGAATTTCCAACAACCGTTTCAAGGGGTTCAACAAGGTTTCTAAGGGAATTTGAATTTTCAGCAACAATACCAACCTTCACAGCAATAATTCCAACAACCACAGCAAAATTTCCAGCCTTGGAATCAAAGTTTTCAGCCCCAAAATCAAGGATTTCAGCCCAATCAATTTCAGCCCTCACCACAACAAGTTCCATTTCAAAATCAGAATTTTCAAGGTTGTAATTCTCAACAAAATTCTCCAACATTCCAGCCTACTTATCAGCCATTTCAACAGCAATATTAGCCCTTCTATCAACCCCAACAGTCCCAATTCCAACAAATGCAGCAAGGTAATATGTTTGCCACCATACAAAACCTCGAGAGGCAAATTGGGCAAATGGCTAGTAAAATAAATCAAAATAAAGCTCAGGGATCAGGCCAACTACCTTCTCAAGCTGTTCCTAACCCTAAGGGAAATGTTAGCGCAATTTATTTGAGGAGTGAGAAGGTTACTTCATCTCAAAATGGTCCAAGAGCTGAATTTTCTGAAAACAGGGCAGCATCTTCATTTCCAGCCCAAAACAGCCCTGAAATCACTCCAAATTCAGTTGATTCCACCCCTAGTCCATGACCAACTCCCTCATCAAGCAATCCTGTAATTTTGGTGGAAAATGAAGCACAAATCAGTGGCGAAACAGATTTTACAGCAGCTCCAACAAGTGGGACAGCAGCTCAAAAATTAGCCCCTCCCATTTCGGTTCAAGAGGAGGAAATTTCAGTTCCTTTGCCCTTTCCTCAGCGGAGAACTCAAGCTAAACGACAAGTGGAGGAGGAGAAAGCAAAAGAGTACAATGATTTGGTTAAATTGTTTAGCAAAGTAGAGATTAATGTACCCTTGCTGACGATGATTAAACAGGTTCCTAAGTATGCAAAATTTCTGAAAGATCTTTGTGTTCACAAGAAGAAGCTTAAGGAAAATGAATTGGTTAGCATGGGGAAAAATGTTTCATCACTCATCCATGCCATACCTCAGAAATGTGAAGACCCTGGGATGTTTACTGTATCTTGTGAGATAGGGAGCACCACGTTACATGATGCCATGCTGGATTTAGGAGCTTCCATTAATGTCATGCCCAGGACAGTCTTCTAGATGCTTGGCATTGGTCCTTTACAGCCCACTGGAGTTGTGATTCAGCTAGCAGATAGAAGCCAGACCCGCCCGGCAGGAGTTATTGAAGATGTCTTGGTAAAAGTAAAGGAGTTGATTTTCCCTGCAGACTTCTACATTCTAGACATGGAGGGAGAGTATCTTGCACGTAGATCCCCACTTATCCTTGGAAGGCCTTTTCTGAAGACTGCTAGAACAAAAATTGATGTATATGCTGGCACACTTTCGATGGAGGTGGGAGACACAGTAGTCCAGTTTAGTATTTTCGATGCCATGAAGAACCCTAGGGGAGATCACTCTATTATGAGCATAGACACCGCAGACGAGACTGTTAAGGCACAGTTCATTGCTGATGATGGTGCATTTGACATAGTGGGAGGAGCTTTGATTTCGGAAGAAGCTGAGGAGATGGATGGAAAAGCATGCGACAGCCTTGATTTCAAAATTGAAGCTTTACCGGAGTTTTCTTATTTTTTATTTTGTGATGATACTGCTATTGATAGTCCTAATCTTTTTAATAAGGTTGTTGCAGGTATTACTAAAGAGGCATGTACAGGAGATGATTCTACAGGTGTAGGGGATTGCACAGAGCCCCAGGGACCACCACCATTTCCAGAAAGTGTAGGGACTTGTATGATGGGAGCAAGTACTCAAGGATCACCTATTCCAATTGAATGTCCACCAGAATTGGAGCCTGAGATGGAGGTATTTCTTGTAGAACCAACAGACATTTTTCAGCACGATCAGATAAGTATTTCTTCTTTTCTTTTAGAAAATTTCAGGGAGATGTCTAGATTTGCATGTGAAGAATGTCTTGATACATCATTTGTGAAAAATAATTATGAAAATTCTTTAGAGGCACCCAGGCTTGATTTTATGCATTGCTATGATATTCTTGAGACAGATTATGCCAAAATTAATTGTGAGAAATTTTTAGAAGAGCCTGAAATTGAAGTTGTTTATTGTGAAGAATCTCTTGTTATTTCTTATGCTGAAATTGAGTGTGAAAAACTTATGGAGGTACCAGAGATTGATTTTATTGACTGTGAAATATTTTTTGATACACCTTATGTAGAAACTGCTTGTGAAAAATTCACTGAGGTACCAAAAATTGATTTTATTGAATGTGATGCATTTTTGGATACATTTAATGTAGAGATTGATGGTATTACACTTTTACCTTACCCTACACGCTTGAGAAAGGTTTTACATGGTTTTGCAGGGTCCCAGAGATTTCTTGAGTGGGTACTCCATCTAGACAGTCTTCAACCCCTTGGAAGATTTTCCAAAAAAAATAAAGAGGGAGGAGATGATCTTACTTTGACTCATAGCACTCCACCTAAAATGGATGTTGAACATTAATCGCCCACGGCCACCTGAACATGTTGCTGTCAAGTTTAAGTGTGGGAAAGTAATGCAAAATAAAATTGAGCAAATGAAGGAAATTTTTTCAGCTACTCCTACTCCTCCACTACCACGATGGAGATTATTTCTTGATAGACTCCGACCGCCAGAAATAAAGGGGAGTTTGTTCCTTCTTGTATTTTCTTTCATTGCATGTTTCATTTTTATGTTCTTTAGAAGTAGAATTTTCTTTTGAAAAGAGTTCTTGCTAATAAATGCGTGAGTAGAGTAGAAGAATAAATAGGAGACATTGTAAATACCATTTTATGTCTCTTGGCACTTTTCCTTGATGAATAGGAATAAATGTATCCCTCTAGGTTATCTTCATATCATTTTAGAGTCTCTTGAATATTAATTAAATTTGGTTGTTAACACTTAGGGTTTGAGCTCATGGATGAAATCTTGGATGCATGAGTACTACTTGGCCATGAATTCTTGATTGAGGACTTGAGATGAATTATTTGTACCTAGTGAGGATTAGCCTTATTTTTGTGACACATACATGTGATTGTACTCTAGAACTTGCTTAGGTTCTTTCAAAACCATATTTCAATGATTGGATCACATCTATAGAGGCTAATAAATTTGTTTACCTTTCCATATCAATTCTTGACAATAATCATGTTCATTCTATCTTACTTTCCTTATCTTCTACTCTTAACCACGCTTTTATAGGGACTTGGTGGTTTGGGGATATTCTTTGATGTTATTTTGCCCGAGACGGACAAAGGATTAAGTGTGGGGGAGTGGCTAGTGTTTTGGAATCAATTCTCATCAAGAAAGTGCTTCATTTTTTAAAAAAAAAGAAAAATGGCCATGTGAGTTGAGCTTGGTATCGAGATGATGGGAATTCAGTTGTGAATTGCATGTGAAGTGGTTCTCTCATTTGCAATCATCATGCTATTCGGCAAAGGAAAAAAAAAGAAAAAAAATTCTGCAATGAAGAAAAGAAATTGGCACGCAATTGAAGAATGATGTATCAAACTTTCTATAGAGCATGTATTCGGCCACTCTTCTAAGAGCTGAATTGCAGCTATACATTTCTGAAACCAGTGAAGGGGTTGCTGGAATTTGAAGTAAACAGGGAGTATCAAGTAAAGAATCAAGTGCATTAACAGAAAAAAATCACTGGACTGCTAGGGTTAAAGCTAGTGTACCATACAAGCAGTTTTTGCACAAGTTTGTATCAACTTGAAGCTGAAATTTGGGTTTACAAGGTTGTGCATTACAGAATGAAGTACAGAAATGTATAAAAGATGTTGAGTATATCCACTGCTGATCAAAGCAGGAAGAAATGTGGATGTTGGATGTTTTAAACCAAAACAGAAAAAATTGCAGTGAGCTGGAATCCAAAACATGTTTGGATCTAATTCTCCACTACTAGTTGATGCTAATTGCTTTGAGTAATCAGGGGAGTGCAAGGTCTGGAAGGAGCTGCGTGGAGTAGGCATTTGAAACTTGAAACAGGAAAAATGCAGCTAGGGAAAGAAAATCTGGAAACTTAAGGCATAGCAGCTACATTTTCATTTGGAAAATTACAGCAGAGTGGATGGGAGATGATTCTGATAAAGAATTGGGAGCTGAGCATATCATGATTGAACAAGGAAAAAAATTAGCAGCTGAGACCAAAAACAGAAAAAAAACAGTTTGAAAAAAACAAGGAAACAAAGAAACAAGTGACATCCAATTGAAGTTTTGGCACCATAAAATTAGTGAAGATGTTCTCATCAGCACCCAAGTTTTGATCCATTACATTCTGAATTTACTAGAGAGAATGAAAAAGAAAACAAAATCAGAAAAGAAAAGAGAAGGAAACAAATTGGCACGCAAGATGGAAAAGTGGCACAAAGGAATTCATGAATTCTTTTCATCAAATTTTGGAAGGGCAATACCAAAGCTCACTCTACCACACTTTTGACTTCATTATGAGGACTGAAAGGAGGGCAAAGTGCATCAAGAATATCCTTGAACATCCAAGTCTTCCACTTTATCAATTTTGCTATTTTCTTAGTTGTTACTTTATTTCTACCATTTCATATGTCTTTCACTTTTGAATAAACTTTTATAGATGTAGATTTGAATCATGAATAATGGTGGAGTGTAGATAACAAGCAAGCCTATGGTAGTGCAAAAAGCATGTGTGTATGAGTGAGCTCTACTTTTATCATGAACTTAGAACTTAGGAAGAGAGCCACCAAAAACTTCCCTTGAAAGGCTAGTGAGTTAAATTCATCTCAATGAATCATGAAGGTTGAAATTGCTAAGTTGTTGATTTAAGGACAAGATACTAATCCATAGAGCTTAGATTTTTGAGAATTGACAACCCTAGGTAATTTCTTTTCAATTGCTTCTACTTATGTTTGAGGAAAGCTAAGGGATACATCATTAGTACTTTTCGCGAGACGCTCAAGCTTAAGTGTGGGGGAGTTGATAAGTATCATTTTATTGATCATTTCATATGTTTAAATTCATGTTTGACCCATATTTTACTTGCTTAATGGTGGATTTACCCTAGGTTCTAGGATTTATATTCTTTTTGGACCTAATTGCAAATTTTGATATATTTGAGTTGTTTGTCACTAAATTTTTGATCTACATTTGTAGGCTTGGAAGGATCATAGACCTAGGTCATGTTGGGTCAAAGTTGAGTCAAAAGTGGACTGGATCAAGTGATCAAGCATCAACTAATTTGGATCGTCCGATGCAAAAATGGATAGATTTAGGCCATCTGAGAACTTCTGATCAATCCGAGCTGGGATTAAGGCTAATCGAGCGATCAGATCAAGATCTGAAGGTTTCAGCCCAATCGGAGATCATCTAGCCATTGGATCACGATCAGAGAGATCTAGACCATCCATTCAAAGATCAAGGTGATCTGAACCATCCGTTGTAGATCTGGCAGATCTGAGCTACCCCGAGGATGATCCTGACCTCTGAACAAGATCTGGGAAATTTGAACCAAATCGGACGAAGATCAGCCGTTGGATGGAAGTGAAATGATCTCAGCCGTCCATTGGTTAACTACTTAAACAGCTTCCCCTGTTCAGATCTGGGTCGCGTCTTCACAGCTCAGTTCTTCATTTCTTACTTGTTCTTCATTTTCTTCATCGATTTCTCTATCTGAAGGCGTGGCCAACTCGATCAGCACCTTGGAGCAAGATCTGGATCATTGGAAGAGGCTTCAATGGAGATTCAATCACGGATTTGCATCGGAACAGGGGCTGAGTGAGGGTTTCATCAGTTTCTGTGATTTGATCAACTTGATTGCGATTGTGCGCCAATCTTTTCAATCGGAGCTATCTGAAGGGTTTTCTGATACACTCTGATCATCACCAAAGCTCAATCGCATTTGTTCATTGCGAAATCAAGGAGATCAGATTGGTTTTTCCAGCCGATTGAAATCTGGGAGAAGATCTGAATTGGAGCTAATTTTCCCATTGATTTGCGAGTTGAAGGGGTTCTTGGCTTGCCCTTGCATGACGAACAAGGAGATCTTGAAACATGGGAAGGATCGAGGCTTAGTTTTCAACGTATTTCTTTTGTTTAGTTGTAATTTCAATCACTGCATTTATTCCTGTTTCTGTCTGCGTATCAACAGATGTTTGAATTCCTTTTCGGAATTGTTTCTGTCTTCAATTAGGTTTTAATTTTGCAAGTAGTTAGCTAGTGAGTTCGATCAGTGAACAATTGAATTTGAATTCAGTTTATTTCTTGTTTTTCTGTTTGCGTATCAAGTTGCTACTGCATATCAGCCCTGTTTTCTGCATTACTTTTATTGTTTCTGAACTTTGTATCAGAGATTTCATCTTCTTGAATTGCTTTCGCAATTGTTAGCTTAAAATTCAGCATCTTAATTAGTTAGGTTTATTGTTCAGTGAACAATCGTACTCAGTTCGGCTTGATTCAAACTTAGTTGTATTTCTGAATTCTTGATTAAACTGCTTGCGTATCAGTCTTCTAATTCTGATCTTGCGTATCAGTTTTTTCTTGGGTTCTGAATTTTGAATTCCACAAGTCTTAGATTTTCTTCTGAAGTTCCATGGTAGCTTGTTCCATTTGCATAGCACTTTCTTTCAATTTCTGCTTCAAGTTTCAGCTTGTGTATCAGTTTCAGTCCAGCATGTTTAGTTTAGTATCTCTGAAATTTTTGCCAAGTAACCATTAGCTCTTCTTTAGCTTTTCTGAAGTTAGACTAGTGATTCGAATTCAGCATTACATTCGTAAGTTTCTTCACTCAATCAGTTACTGCATATCTGCATTCAGTTTATGAAGTTTGCATTTCATTTCTGCATTTAAATCACTTTGTACATCAGCTAGGTCAGAACTCTTGTTGCTGCACTCATTGCTTCTGAATTTTGCATTGAAAGTGTTTGTTTCACACTTATTTGCTTCACATCAGTGTGATCCATCAGTATAAATATGCACTTAATTTCTCTTAGCACATAAGTTCCTTTCCTTGAGTTTTCAAGTTAGTTTCCATTCTTCACTTTGTATCAAGTTTTCATTTCTTAAATGTTGTTTGTAATTCTGCATTAGATTCAATCTTAAATGCCAGCATTAATTTGATTCAATTACTTAGTGTTTGGAATGCTATTGCTATAGTACTTGTTATTAGTTTGAATCTCCAAATCCGAAAATCTACCTTGCTTTGTTCAAGTTCATAATTGTTTAGTCCTTAATTGTCATTACCTAGTTTAAGTTGCTTAGTCAAGTTTCCTTTCCTTTTCATTGCATTGTCATTTCTGATTGCAACCAATTTCAAATCTCAGTTGAAACACAAAAATCTTGACGACACATAAACTCGAGCACGATTCACACAATCTCAACTAGCCCTAGGAAAAATACGACCAATGATCCCTTTACTATGCTTTTATTCTTTAATTGCAAAAAGGGTTTCCAGCTTATAAATATCTAAATTTGAGACCCACATTCGTGACACCTATTCCGTGGCATCAGTCACAAGGTCAAAAACCGTGACCTAATAAGGTATACTCTAAACTCATTCCCAAGGAATACACTGTGGGCATCTATGGTGGATGCCTACAAGGTTTCCAGGAACCTGCCCGAAATTAAATTAGATGAACTATTTTCTGAATTAGAATTACACGAGAAAACTAATGCTACTTTGGTTGAGAAGAGTATTGTTTTTGTTGCAGGAAAAACTCCAGGAAGATCTCAGAAGAAGAAGCTACAACCAGTATCCGAGTCCGACTCAGATTCGGAGTCTGACGACGATGAAGGAGATCGTCCAAAATTGGTCCGGTTAGCTCGCGACTACTTCAAGGAGATCAAAAATCAAGCGAACAAGAAGAAGACAAATCGGAAGAAGGAAGATCCATCTAAACCATCGACGAGCCAGAAGAACAAAGGTAACATAACATGCTACGAGTGCAACAAGAAGGGACATTTCATATCAGAGTTGTAACGACCCGGAAAATTCTCTTAATATTTTCTTAAAATATTGAGCATGTCTAGATAATTTTCCGAGGGGCCAAGAAATATTTATATAAAATTTGGCCTAGAAATCCATATTTTCTCATTTAAATTGGGAAGTTAAGTACTAATGGGCCTTATATGGGCTTTTTAGTACCATAATTATTGGAGAATTTTAGGTAGAAATTTATATAAATATAAAGGGGTTTTAATGAGAAATATTAACATAATTATGGGGGAATTTTTAGAGAATTTTCAGAATTTTGGGGAAATAATAGAAAATAAAAAGGAAAAATAAAATAAAAATAAGGTGCATGGGCGAAGGATTGAACCTTAGACCTCTTGTACAACCATGTATGCTTTAACCAACTCATCTAGCAAGGGAATATTATAAGAGAATGAAATGGAGATTGGTTAAGGCTTAGAAGAAGATGAAGGGTCATGGAGAGACTCTTCATTTACCTCCTTAATGGGTGATAAAGAGGGGGGTTTGGGAGTTTCTTTCTTCCTTCCATCAATTGCATTTGCTCCCCTCCTCCCTCCTCATTCTAGCCGAACACCTCAAAGGGAGTTCTCCCTTGGAAAAACTTCCACCAAGACTTCATCTCCAAGATCTAAGGTCTTCACAAGAGTACAAGGGATAAGGGTGGTCAAGAGGCAACAAGATTTCCATCCTTCTCTCAAATCTAAGGTTTATAATCAAGATCAACCAAGGTAAGACTCCCTCACCTGTGGTATAATGGTTTTTCTTGAAGATTAACATGATATGAAAGTCTTGTATATGATGTTTATGTTGGAAAACCAAAGGAAACCCATGAACCTAACCTTATAGGTTTCGGCCACCATGGGTTCTTGGTCTATAATGATGATAAAAAATCAAAATCATGTTGTGTAATGTGCCCTTATGATGTTTAGAGGTTAAATATAATTTTTGAGAATTTTTGGGGTACCCTAGGACCCCTTAAAGTTTCGGCCAACCTCAAGAACCCTTGGGTAGGGTTGGGTCTTAAACTTCAAGTATAGGTTTTATGTGTTATCATGATATAAGGGAGATGGAGGGTGATTTGTGTGAATTTTCACATGGCCTAGAGACCCTATGAGTTTCGGCCAAGATGGGTTAATAGGGTAAAAGTTAGGATTTATTTCAAGTAAGGGCCCCAAGTGCCCTATGGTAAGATATAATTGATGGTTAATGATTGGTTGGGGATTTTAATGGAATTTTTCCATGCCCCCATGGCCTTATAAGTTTCGGCCAGCCCTAGGAAGGTGGACTAAAGGTTAGGGTTAACCCTAATCATGAGCCCCAATGACTTCCTATGGTCTCATAGATGATGTATGGTTGTTCCTTTACCTTATGCTATTGTACATGTTTATGGGATTGATGGAACTCCACCTATAGGTTTCGGCCAAGCCATGTATCTAGGGTTTGGGGTGGAGTTAGGGTTCAAAGAATGATGGTTCATGCTTACCATAAAGTATTTATATGTATAGAATCAAGCATGTGGTAGAAATCATGTTCACCATAACCCTAATGTTTAAGCACTATGTTTTATGTTTTATGTTTATGATTGGATGTCATGCTTAATAGGGATTATTATGAATGTCTTATGTTTTATGCCATGCACTTGGATAGTAGGTAGCATGTTTATGGAAATCCTACCTATGTATGCTTATGTTATGTAGAGAACCATGCTAGGTTATATGCTCATGTTATGTTAAGAACCATGCTATGTTATTGTGTATGTTCATGATATGAATGATGCCATGATAAGTATGTTAGGTTTATGTTCATGATAAGAATGATGCCATGATAAGTATGTTATGTTTATGTTCATGATAAGAATGATGCCATGATAAGTATGTTATGTTTATGCTATTGATAAGAATGATGTATGCCATGTTTTACGAATGATGATGCATGTCATGTTTTATGAATGATGATGCATGTCATGTTATGAATGAAAGATGATGCTTATGTTTTTAAGGCATAAATATGCTAAACGGCACGGTCGATGGTCGACGGTACGACGATCGTGAGGACCGGTAAATGGGCCGGTAGACGGGCCGAGCCGTAACAAGTTATGTTATGTTAAAGATGCCATGAATGCCTTATAAATGATGAAGCATGTAAAGTATTTTACTTTATGAATGAGCTTGTACCGGACCGAAGTATGGGTCCAAGGGATGGGCACCTTAAGAACGCCCCGGTTCTGGACTACCGACTATGCTGTCCACGGTTCTGGCACTACCGAAGCTGTGCAACAGGGATGGGCACCTTAAGAACGCCTCGGTTCAGGGACTACCGACTATGCTGTCCTTACCCTAGTAGGTCGGGGCTCGCTATCTCGGACTTGCTAGGGATGCGCGCTTATGATGTATGTATGTGGTACAAGCCGGGGACCCCAATGATATGATGATTATGTTTAAGCAATTAAAAGTATGTTTTTAAAAGGTTAAGCATCTATATATATATGCACTCCCCTCATGCATTCATCCATGCTATGCATTATATGCTAGGCATTATGCTATGTTAACAAGATTTGATGCTTACTCTTTATGTTAAGAAAGATGCATGAGAAGAATTGAACTATGCCATGATTATGTTAAGAGGATGCTCATATGCTATGATAAGAAGTATGCCTATGTATTATGCCATGCTAGGAACGTTTATTATGTTTATGTTTATACCATGTAGCATGCCATGTTTAGAATGGTTACTATGTTTACGTTTATGCCATGTCTCATGCCATGCTAGGAATGTTCACTTATGTTTATGATCATGCCATGTCAAATATATGATAAGTGATTCAAGTTGTTAGGTTCTAAAGAGAGCACTAAGTATGTTAATGTTTTATGTGCTAATTATGAAATGATGAATGGTTTTTGTGAGTAGGAAAGAGTCTTACTAAGCCTGTGTGCTTACAGTCTTATTTTCTTATACCGCAGATCATTCACGGGGACAATGAGGAAGCAGCAGGAGGGCAAGAAATCATGTGTGTGGTAGTGACTTGGCCCAGGAAACCATATGTTTATCATTTATGCTAGAACCTTACTTTGGTCACTTATATGCTTGAATGCTCGAATAATGACTTATGGAACTCTATGATATGATGTTACGTATGACATGATATGATGTTTAAAGTATGAAGTTAATATGCCGAGATTCCATGTCATTATGTTAAGAATGGTAGTAGGGCATGTAGGTGTAAATCTTAAAGTCTTATTCCGCTGCCCCATGATGTCCACATGCCCTAAGTATGTTAACGTAACGCCGCTTAAAAGAAAAAAAAAAGCGGGCGTTACAAGAGTGCCCCAACTTGAAGGAGAACTAAAAGGCTCGGAAGAAGTAGGCTCCTCAAGCCACCTAGGACGAATCGTCCTCGGAAGAAGAAGAAGAAGCTCCACACTCGAACCTCCTTGCTATGACCGCCTCGGAAGACATCGACTCTGGAACGAAATATGAACCAAACGAAGATGTCGGCACCGGAAAGCTCTAGATCTCGGAGGACGGATAAATCACGGTAAGAGGTTATCCTGAATCCGAACTTTACGATTTAATTTCATACTTGTCATGGAAGTTGGCGAAAGCCAACATCCGGGTTGAAACCCTCCGACAGGAAGTCAAACTCCTGAAAGAGAAAGTCAACTCGAGTTCCTTAACTGAGTCAGTTCAAGAAGGAAACTCAACTCAAGTTCAAAAGCTTGAGGAAGAGAATTTCTCCTTGAAAACTCAAGTTAAGGGACTTAGAGTCTCGTTAGAATGATTCACTTCGGGTTCCAAGAATCTTGACATGATTCTTGGAAAACAGAAGTTATATCTAAATCGATCCGGACTAGGCTATCGAACCAAATCGCGACAATGGTCTTACTATTCCGTATTGAACCAATCTAGAACCCGAGTCCAAGCATGGATCCCAAAGCTATGTTTGAATAAACAAGCTAAATGACCAAGGGGAGATTGTGAGAAACAAAGCCCACTTAGTATCTAAAGGGTTTAGTCAAGTCGAAAGGTTAGATTATGATGAAACCTATGCCCTTGTAGCCAGACTTGAATCAATTAGGATGTTATTAGCTTTTGCAGCCCATAGAGGGTTTAAATTGTACCAAATGGATGCCATGTCTACCTTTCTTAATGGGTTCATAAAAGAGGAAGTATACGTAGGGCATCCCCCAGTATTTGAGGACTTAGACAAACCTGAATATGTGTTTAAACTTAGAAAAGCCCTTTACGGTTTGAAACAAGCACCTAGGGTCTGGTACGAAAGATTATCAACCTACTTAATTTCTAAGAAATTTGACCAACGCCAAATTGATTCAACCTTGTTAAAACCTTAGAAAAAGACATATTTATTTCTCAAATATACATAGATGATATAATATTTGAGTCAACAAACTCTAACTTTTTAACAGAATTTGTCAAAAGTATGGAGAGTGAATTTGAAATGGTTTTGGTGGGTGAGCTAAACTTTTTCTTAGGTCTCCAAATAAAACAAACCAGGGATGGTAACTATGTTCATCAATCTAAATATGCAAAAGAATTAATTAAGAAATTCAAAATGGAAAACTCTAAAAGCTTAGGGGGCGTTTGGTTTGCATTTTTCAATCAGTTTTCCATTTTCATTTTCTGTAGAAAATGCGATTTTCTGGAAAACATGTTTGGTTTGCATTTTCCAGCTTCGTTTTCCAGAAAAAACATAGCGTTTTCTGGAAAACTGGAGAATGAAAAAAAGTCATTTTCCAGAAAACTAGAAAATGCGGTTTTCTGGAAAATGGAAATGGAAAATGACACAAACCAAACGCCCCCTTAAGTACTCTTATGGCCACAAATGTCAAAATAGATAATGACTTTGAAGGTAAAATAGTTGACCTAAAGCTACACAGAAGTATGATTGGGAGCTTATTGTACTTAACTGCTAGTAGACCTGACATTTTGTTCGCTGTAGGAATGTGTGCTAGATACCAAACCTGTGCTAAGGAATCTCACCTAGCAGCACTAAAAAGAATCCTAAGGTACATTAAGGGTACCCTAAATGTAGGTATTTGGTATCCTAGGACTTCCAATTTTGAATTATCAGGATACTCTGACTCTGACTATGCCGGTTGCAAACTAGATAGAAAGAGTACAAGTGGGAGTTCTCAATTATTAGGACACAGTCTAGTCAGCTGGTGCAGTAGAAAGCAACACTGTGTAGCCTTATCCACAACTGAAGTAGATTATGTTGCCCTAGGAGAGTGTGTAGCACAACTATTATGGATGATGCACACTCTTAAGGATTTCCATCTAGACTATGCCCAAACCAAAGTGTTTATTGACAACATAAGCTCAATAAATTTGACTAAAAATCCAATTCATCACTCCCGAACCAAACACATTAAAGTAAAACATCATTTTGTTAGGGATCACGTAGCCAGGGGTGAAATCGTACTTATGCATGTGGACTCAAAATCTAATTTAGCTGGCATCTTTACCAAACCCTTACCTGAGTCTGAGTTTAGCTTACTAAGAAGGCAGTTAGGATTGTGCTTAGTAGAATAGGGCTGCTCTAATTTTTTTGCAAAAATCTTTTATATTTGCAAATTTTTTAAAAATCATTTCTTTTATTAAGTCTTGAAATTTTAAAATTGTTTTTCGACTTAGATTTTTCAAAAATTTACCCCCTTCAAAACTTGGGTTTTTCTACACAAATGGACTTAGCCTAGACTTTAACCCTAGAATTGCATGCACCTATAGATCTAGAAGCCAACATCTCACAAGCACCTTAGGACACTTTGATTGATAACCTAGACTGGGTTGAGATGCTTAGGTCTATAACTTGACTCAAGATGCTTTAAGTTAGTGCAACTAGAGTAGTTGGGGCGATAAATACAATTAAACAACAATCAAGTTAAGTGTTCAAGCTTAGAAAATCTAACTTGATCTGATCACTTAACTTGACTAACTCCAGTGAAAACTGCTGTTATATAACAGTTAGTAAGTAGCTAACTAAGTTAGACAAGACCTGAACAAGTTTAGTTTAATTGGTTTGATCCTTTTTGCTGCTTGGGTTCAATAGAATTGGTTCAATACGTATTTAAATTTGTGTAACTGGCTTTACTTCAAGTGAAATTGATTCACTATTGGTCTTCTATCAAATTTCTTTTTGATATATGGCAAAGGGGAAAGGGGGGGGGGGGGGGGGGAGAAAGAAGAGAGTAAAAAATTTCATTTTTTTTTCAAAAAGTAAAGTTAAATTTTTTTCCAAAAGTAAAGTTAAATTTGAAGGGCATTTAGGCATCATATTTTCAAGTGCAGATTTTTTTTCAAAAATATTTATTCCAAGTGCACAACAATATTTTTCTAAGTAAAAATTTTGTCAAGTGCACAAAATCTTTCTAAGTGAAATTATTTTTCTAAGTACATAAAATCCTTCTAAGTGAAATATTTGTTAAGTGCACAAGTTTTTCTAAGTAAATATTTTTTGGCACAAATTTTTTAAGTAAAAATCTTTTCTAAATGCACAAAATTGTTTTTAAGAGCACAAATTTTTCTAAGTCCATAAAATTTTCTAAGTCAAATTTTTCTAAGTGCACAAATTTTTTTTTAAGTAAACATTTTTTCAAAATTTATTCTAAGTGAAAAACTTTTCTAAAGGAAAATTTTTCTAAGTGCAAATGTTTTGGCAAAAAGTTTTTTTTAATATTTTAAGTGGAAAATCTTTATAAGTATGCAAATGCTTTGCAAAACACTTAGTCAAAATTTAAACACTTAGACTTTTTAAAAAACTGCATATCATTAAAAGCTTCAGGGGGAGAATTTCTATTTTAGGGGGAGCTTAGTAAATATTTTTCAAAAAGTAATTTTCTTAGAATAAACATGCTTGTTATATATGCCTTAAATGATTTAAACTTAACTTTTTGAACCTGGTTGCCATAACTCAAAAAGGGGAGATTGTTGGTGCCGGAAGCACCAAGATCAAACTTGTGTTTTTGTAATGGCAAAGGGTTCATAAGTTAAGGTTTTATTGTGATCTATCGAAGTTATTCAAGTGTGTAGGAAAAGTTCTAGGTACACTAGGCACGAAGTCCTAATTAGAGGAATTGGGCAATAAGTCCAAGCCGAGGGCGGGGCACCTAAGTCCTGACATAGGGTTGGGCAATAAGTCCTGGTCGTGGACTGGGCACGAAATCCTAATTCGAGGAATTGGGCAATAAGTCCTGGCCGAGGGCTGGGCCCAAAGACCTGACCGAGGGTTGGGCAATAAGTCATGGTCGCGGATTGGGCATGAAGACCTGATCCGGAGGATTGGGCAAAAGTTTAACCGGAGGAGCCGGTTGAAAAAAAGATAAACTCTCCTGAGAGGAGTAGGTGAGGACGTGTTCCCTGTAGGAGGGAACACTAGGCATCGGTTCAACCTAGGATTCCATTTTGGAAGCCCAAAGTTAGAACCAAGACAGCTCAGACTGTTAATTGTGCTTAACTTATATATTATTTCTTTATTATTTGTGTTTTGGAACTAACCCTGGTTGCAGGAATAAATGTTGAAGGTTTCTACTCCCAGGTGCCTGAATGGAGTTAGGCGCCTGTATGGTGACAGACGCCCAAGAAGGACTATTTCCAAGCAGTCTCGAAGCAAGCCTCCACATCAGCAAATGCGGGCGCCTGTGTTGATACAGGCGCCCCAGTCAGCTCAGGCGCCCTAGTTGAAGGGATAAGCGCTGGCCAAGTCAAGGATGAGGATTCGCGCAGAACAGGCCACGTGTCAGGCGCCCCCTTCAACACAGGCACCTAAGCATGCAGTATAAATAGGGGTTCACCCTGGCTTCCAGATACAATTACTTCCAACGAATTCTTTCAAGCACTCTGCTCCAAACACTCCATGCTCAAGTCTCAAGCGCCAATGACGACCCGCAGCTCCGATCTACGAATCTTCTCCAGTTGTTGGTATAATTGTTAATTAAGTGCTGTAAATAATTTCTGTATTTGAACTTCATTTTGTACTATTTTTTTCGAAATATAGAATTGTTCATCATAAATGGTCAAGGACCGTGGGCCTTGGAGTAGGAGCCGATCTAGACTCCGAACCAAGTAAAAATCAAAGTGTTAGCATTGATTTGATTTTTTCCGCTACGTAATTGCTCTTTTTAATCCAAAAAGATTTTGTCGATATTCACCCCCCCTCTATCGATTCTAAACAATCCCATAGAGCGGATCGTCGATTTTTGTGTTTATTATCGGGGTCCATGATATAATTAATTAGCAACATTAATTAACAAATAATTAAACCATGATAATTAATCAAAAACTCATGCAATAATAAAAAAACAAACGAGCTGTAGGAGAAGGTATACCTCTCGTTACCTCGCGATCTTCTATCATATGACCCTCCCCTCTTGGACGTCGTGTGGGCGATTATCTACCAAGACCCGGAGTCACCAAGGGTCACCAATTAATCCTCCTTCTTCCTTCTCCTCAATGCTCCAAGCAAACCCTAGCATCTAGGGTTTCCGCCGACCATTATCATCACCTTCTTGGACCCGCCGACCATCCACCTTGCTCCAAAGGATCGCCAGCCACAAGAGGGTGAAAGGAAGATGAGGAAGAAGGAAAGAAACAACTCTCCCCTTAATCCAAAACCCTAATCCGCACTCCCACCTTCTTCTTCCCTTGCCACCGGCGCCAATTGCTTCCAAAGCACCGTCGGTTGCTTCAACTCCCTTGTTCTCTGTTGCGCGCAACCAGGAGGAAGTGGACAAGGATGAAGGTGATGAATAAAGAAAGGAAGAAGATGGAGAAACAACCACTTCTTTGCACTTCCTTCTTCTTACCGCCAACGCTGGAAACCACCTTGTTGTGGTTGCTGCCGGCCACTATCTCTCCTCCACTCTTGCACGCCAAACACCTCAAGGTGCTGCCCTACTTGTTGAAGTCCCACGCCCAAAGGAAAAGAAGAGAAAAGCTTCTCTTCTTCCTCCCTTTGCACCGACGCCACTTGTGACCTAGGAGAGAGAAGAGAGGAGAGGAGAGGGAGAGAGGCTTTAGGGTTTTCCTTGGATGAATTGGATCAATTAATTAGCCTTGGTTTCATGACACCATGGGGTATTTATAGGGCTACAATAGGGACCATGAGGAGGAGTTGGGTCTTTGCCAGCTAATGGATCCAAACCCGATCCATTAATGAAGAGTCATTCCACTAAAGACCCTTCATTGAATCACCTCACCAACCCCCATATTTACATATGGGCTCCACCTATTATGAGTACATCCATCTCCCCGTGTTTAAGATATTGAATGCCCGTTGATTAATTTAAATTACTGACAATGATAATTAATCAACCTCTAACTCCTTGACTAGTACCACTCAACCTTATCATCATGTTGGACCATAGTCCACTTGCATGATTTAACATGATGAACCTATGAGTTCATCAAGGGGGCATCATCATCCCGACCCACCAGGATATGGATTCCGTCTATAATCAACGGTACACCATGTAAATAATATTATTTTCCAACTTACTGAGCCTATCGATTTAGTAGAATAAATCTCATCCATTGGAAATCAAAGAAATAACTACTAAGTACATGTGTCCGTTATTATATCAGGATTCAAAACATGTACTCCATAATAAAACCAAGGTCTGATCCAATTATAAAGTTAGTATAAATTGGATCACATCTATGTTGGTCCTGCTTAATACACATAAAGTGTACTAGTGTAATTCTATGGTCAAGATAAACCACACCTAATTACACTACAACCATCCCGATGGTTTGTCCAACTCCATCTTGGTTGTGAGCCTCTACTTATACTCTGCAAGGGGCTGATAACATGATCTTCTGTGTGTCACCACACACCATGTTATCTACAATGTAAAGTATCAGCCATTTATGCATATAGTAATATAAATATGCATCAGTGATTTCGTGATTCTCTTTTAAAATGTAGATATCTATACAAAAGGCAAGACTTTTAGTATACATCCTAACAACTCTTAGCTGAGGTATTCACATCATCTCTTGTCAAATTGGTTGTGTACTTCACTCTTAAATTCTTTGAACTTTTCATAGGATTTCAACTTGTGTTTCATGAGATACAAATAGCTGTATCTACTGATATCATCAGTGAAAGTGATGAAGTATTGATAGCCTTCTCTAGCTTTGATATTGAAAGGGGCATATACATCAGTATGTATGAGTCCTAACAAGTCTGTCGCTCTTTCGTCGTGTCCACTAAATAGAGTCTTAGTCATCTTGCCTAGAAGATAAGATTCACATATCTTATATGATTCAAAATCAAATGAGTCCACTAATCCATCCTTATAGAGTTGGGATATGTGACTCTCATTTATATAACCCAAGCGACAATACCAGAGATATGTTTGGTTCAAATCATTTGGTTTGAACCGTTTAATATTTATGTTATAGATTGGGTTCTCTATGTCTAAAACATAAAGTCCATTCATAAGTGGTGTACTACAATAGAACATGTCATTTATCATTATAGAACAATATTTGTCCTTTATGATAAATGAAGAGCCTTTCTTATCCAAACAAGATACCAAAATTATGTTCAAGTTAGTGTAGGTATATAAAAGCACTCCTCTAGTTCTAAGATAAGCCTAGTGGGCAAAAACTAAGAATATGTTCTTGCAGTTATAGCAGCAACTCTTGCGTCATTGTTTACTCGTTAGTCCACTTCGCCCTTTGATAACAATCTAGCTCTTCGAAAGCCCTGCACATTAGTACAAATGTGAGATGTGCAACCAGTATCTAATACCCAAGAAGAAGAAATATATATATTGACTTCTATAACAAAAATACCTAAGGATGAAGTCTCACTTCTTTTCTTCTTTACTTCCTCCAGGTAGAGTTTGCAATTCCTCTTCAAATGTACGGTCTCACCACAGTGGAAGTAGGTCCCTTCCTTAGGCACCCTGCCTTTAGCCTTCAGTGCAATAGAGTTAGCCTTGCCTTTTTCTTGGATCTTACCCTTGCCCTTAGGCTTCCATTTACCTTTTCCCTTCTGTACCATCAGTAGATTACTGATCTTGGTTTTCCTGAGATTGGGTTCAACAATTCTCAACATGTTGAGCATCTCAGGCAAAGGCTTGTCAATTTCGATCATGTTATAGTACATGACAAATTGATTGTACCCTTCCGGCAACGATTGCAGGATAAGGTTCATGGCCAATTCTTGGCCCAATGGAAATCCTAGTCTTTCAAGGTTCTCGACATACCCAATCATCTTGAGTATGTGAGTTCCTACAGGAGTTCCTTCTTGCATCTTGCATGCAAATAGGGTCTTAGACACCTCAAACCACTTGTGCCTAGCTTACCCTTGATATAGTTGTTTTAGGTACTCAACCATATCATATGCATCCATGTTCTCATGTTGCTTCTGAAGCTCAGAGTTAATGGTGGCAAGCATGAGGCATGATACATTGAGTGCATCATCCTGATGCTTCTTGTAAACATCTTTCTCCGTGCGAGTGGTGATGGTGGTAGGTGCTTTTGGAAGAGATTGCTCTAGGACGTACAATTTTCATTCTTGTTTGAGGGTGATCCTCATGTTTCTGAACCAGTCCAGAAAATTAGCTCCGTTGAGCTTGTCCATCTCAAGGACATATCGCAGAGAAAGAGTATTTGACATGTTAGATGACACGGTGATCTACAATAATAAAACATGCAGAAATAAGTATCATATCTAGATCATTTAATTAGACCTTTAATTAAATGATACTCCCACTAAATCATAGAGCTTTGGTAGGGGCTAGTCATGGATGTAGGCAAACTCAATTTACCCATGGTACTAGCTCCAAACCAAATAGCGACCATATTCATGTGAGACAAGATCTATATTATACCTCATCTTGAATTAGCTTTGGCTAATCGCCCAAGACTTGGTATAATTAGGTAGGCAATATTTTACCAATTACATCCTATGCAACTCTTGGAAACGAAGGGTTAAGATCCACGTTACACATCATCTTGAGTTAGATTTGGCTAATTGCCCAAGACTTAATATAATTATTCTCTTACCCAACTTTCCCAACTTTTGGGATATGCCTCTAAGTTTCTCAATCCAATTGAGGTGACTTAATTAAGTCTCACCCAAAGTTTGATAGTGGGACATCACAATTGTCCTCTCACACTCTACCAAGATAAAATGTGTCACTTTTCTTTGGCAAACCCAACAACAAATGATTAAGGTAGTTTATAAGTACCAAACTTTGATAGGCATATCGAGTTGACTTAATTAAGATAAGTATTTATCTAATCATGCATCACATACACACATTGTATATATTAACATATAAGCAATAAAACATGACATGGTTATGGCTCGTATACTATAATCTTCTCAAGCCAATAAGAAAATTGATGGTCAATCTAGGGATAGCATCTTCTCGAAGTGCATTCTTCGGTTGTCATGTGTCGTCGACATCCTTCTTGTAACTTCATCCTTCAATGGGCATTCCACTCCTCGTTTTGTATATTACAAATTAGGAAAACTCGAGTTACATTCGAGTCTAAATCTATTTTACAAATAGAAAAATAGAGATAAGGCACAACGCGCATGCCGCATTATGAATTACATTACAACATACACACACACATACATCCAATCACATTGGGGTTAAGGTCATAACCATGCACCATGCCATTATTCACATATAATAGATTTAGGACATTAATTTTATTATGAGTTTAAAAATCGCTCATGAGCAGAAACCTCACGGTAACCCCTGAAACAAAATTTCTTTTATTGACTCATTGAATGAGTCGTTGCCCTAGATCTATCAAAATGAATCCAAGACCCTTCTTGTTCCATTGATGCATCATTGCGACAAAAATGTACAATCTATTCACAACAAACTAACATGACTTCATCAACATTAACACCAAATGTTATAATATTTTGTCAAGAACAATCAAACTATAGCACGCTATCATATGAATGATGATGCTATAGCATTTTAGTTTGATCAACACAAACTTTTGCATAAAGGCAAAATACTCATACAATTGTGTGCAACCCATAATAAAAACTTATCCTACTTCTATATCGTATATAAACGTACATAAAACTTTGTACGATCTTTCGCAAGTGGCTCTGATACCACTAGGGATTTATAGGCATAAACATTTGCAAATCGCAGCAGAAATAATAGATTCCACGAGCGATCCATGCGAAAGAAAACTCATACAAAGTTAGATCTACAACTTCCTATCTTATAGGTATACCTTTGACGCATACCCTTCGCTTATCCCGCTCGTCCAAGATATGTCGGATCTCTTGCACGTTCAAGTGTCTGTGTCACTATGCGTATCTACACGAAAATGATCTCTCAAGCTTCAAAGAAGAATCGCCTTTGTGGTGCTAGCCACAAGAGGAGATTCACAAAGCAAGAAGGAGAGGAAGAGAAGGGGTTTCGACCAAAGGGAAGGAGAAGAAGAAAATGACAAGAAGCTAATCCAAATGATAAGAAAAACTCTTTTATACTCATCCCATGAATATGAAGAGTTCTAGTCCCTTTAGCTTCCCTCCATTAAATCCAATAAAAACCCAATTAGAACATATGTTTCTCATGTGGCTCTTCAACTTCTCTTCATCCAATGAAGAGAAATTTTTTATTTTCCTCTATTATTAATTCATTAAACATTTTAATGAATTAATATCTCATTAAAATTTGGTTGAGTCTAATCTAAATGAGTCTAACTCAAATTAGATCTCAATCCCATAATCCAATTAGATTCACTTGAGTCTAACTCAATTAATCTAATTCGGATCAAATCTTAGTCAAACTAAGATCAATTAATCTTCGAAGCATCGTGTCCTTAGTGAGTGACCCAATAGGTTCTCGAAACGATAGCAATGTGTCTAAACCGCTTTAGACACATAAGTAATGAGCGATATCTAGTAATGCATCATTGCTACCCAAGTGACGAGAAAGTCGAGATCCGACTTAACCTTCGTGACTATGACAATGTATGACCTTGTCTTTCTATTCTCGATATCTAGATTGACCAATGAGGCATAGACCGTGTCATCCTCAATTAATCTTTATGTTTCTTGAACCCCGAATAGACTCACTCAAACAAATGAGCTAAATATCTCATATTGACTCATTTGAGCATGACCATGCATTTTAATAGTCCTACTCGATCAAGGGGCCCACAGATATCACTCCCATCATATGGGAGGGATAGATGTAGGATCGAGATTGAGTGATAGAGGGGGGGGGGTGAATATCGCTTAACAAAACCTTGGATTTTAAAACTTAACGATGATAGAGTACACAGCGGAAACTTAAGGTTAGAGTAAGCGTCACAATTAGAGAGAGATAGGAAGCAACGGAAAATAAAACGCAGCAGGATCGCTAACTCAAGTTGATTTTACATGCTTCAGAGTCTTAACCGGCTCCTACTGCAAGGCCCATGATCCTTGATCATTTACATTGGGCAAAACTAATAATCGCAAGAATATTACAAATTACATAACTAAAGTGTGCAGTAAAAGAAAAACATTTATACAAACTTCTGAAATGAAAGGAAGATCTTCATTCGGAGAGTTGGACGACGTTTCAGCGTTTATCGAAACATTGATCACGCAGCACACAGAAGAAGAAATTGATTGTAGTCTTAGAATTGTTGTAATGAGCTGCTGCACTCAACCCCTTTTTATAGTACTTACTCAGGCGCCTGAATGGCCTCTCAGGCACCCTCACTGTAGCGTATCGGGCGGAAACTCTATCCGCTATTCAGTCAAACTTTATCCTGGTCATGCGCCTGAGTCCATTTCAGGTGCTGAGTTCTGACGTTGATCCTCCACTCAGCACTCGCCACATAAGTCAGATCGTTGCACTAGCTCAGCCGCCTGCTGTCAGCTCTCAGGCGCCTAAGTCCCATTCAGGCGCCCCAGTCAACTGCTTTCTCTTTTTAGCTGCAAAAGGGTCAGTTCCAAACATACAATAATAAAATATAGAATTAAGACATGTATGAATTGTAGTCAGTGCTATCTTGATCCTGACTTTCAGGTTTCACTCGAAACCCAAGATCGGATCGACGCCTACTATTCCCTCACCGGGGAGTGCATCCTCACCTACTCCTCTCAGGAGTGTTTACCTGTTGCCACCCGCAACCTCCGGTTGGACATTTGCTCGGCCTCCAAGAACCCAGAACTCGACGACGTTTGACCTCGACCCATCTCGACTCCTGTCCGTGATCCCCGCTTGACAAAGTCTTTTGCTCAGTCCCCCTGGACTAAGTCATCATGCTCGACTTCACTCGCCAAGTCTTCATTGTCTGATCCCTGACCATGACTTTGTGCTTGGCTTCACTTGCCAAGTTTCGTTGATCGATCCCCGACCAGGACTTTGTGCTCAACTTTGCAGGTCAAGTCCTCTTGCCTAGCTTACCTAGGACTTTCCTACAATCTCAACAACTTCATCAGTACACCATACCAACTTAACTTGAACCCTTTGTCACTTATCAAAACAAGTTCGATCTAGTGCTTTCGGCACCAACAATCACCCCCCTTTTTATTATGGCAACCCAGTTCAAAGTTAAGCCTAAATAAGTTTTAGTAGGGAAATAAAATTACTTTTATGTTGTCCCCCTTAATCAGTTATCTCCCCTAGATTATTTAACATTTGTGATTATCGAGGAGATGATATTTTTCAAAATAGACTTAGTCATTTTCAAATATTATTAAAAGAGTTCAAAGACTAAGTAAAGTTTTCTTTTGAAAAAAATTGTAAAAATACTTAGTTGACTTAAGCTTTTTGAAAGAATACTTTTGAAAATTTTGCTTACTTTTTGAAAAACTTAAGTACTAAAACATTCTTTTCGAAAAAGTTAAGTGTTTTTCAAAAACTAAGAAGAGTGACTAAGTAGCTTTTCAAAATGCTGAGTCATTTTAAAAATAAGTTCTAAGCATTCGAAATAAGATTAGTTTTCGAAAACACAAAAAAACTTAGTTTTCAAAAACACTAAAAACTCAATTTTTGAAGAGCGATTTTCGAAAAGCGAAAAGACTTGTATAAAATCACTCTTTTCTTTGAACTCCTTTTCTTTCTCTCCCCCTTTGTCATATATCAAAATCATGCATGTAATATGAGGGTAAGAATAGCTAAGTGTATCAGAGCGAGTAATTTTAAGCAACACAATAAGTCTAAATAAAATGTATAAATCTGGGCTAAGTGTAAGTCAAGTCTAGGCATCTTCATTTTGAGTCCAAGCATGAAAGAAAAAAATTTGAAAATAACTTTAAATATTCAAAAAAATAAAGTCAATTTTTTAGGCACCTGTCTAACCTTTTAGCTACTTGTTGACTGTAATAAATAACAGTTTTTACTTGGGTTAGTCAAGTGTATTTCATAAATCAACTCAGTTAACTAGAATACTTGACTTGATTAATTTGAATTATATTTATAATGCCCCCAACTTGTGTCGATATACTGATTTTGAAGCATCTAAGTCTAGGACAATAGTCCTAAGTATCTTAACCCAGTCTAGGTTGTCAATCAAGTTAACCCTAATGTGCTTGTGAGATGCTGCTTCTAAATCTATGGGAGCATACATACTAGGGTTAAGTCTAAGCTAAGTCCATGTCAAAGAAAGACCCTAGTTTTCAAAGGGGTTGTTTTAAAGTCAAAGTAAAACTAAGTATCGAAAAAATATAATAAATTTTGAAAACAAAGTTTTGAAATTTGAAATAAAGTTTTTGAAATCATTTTTAAAATCTGAATCAGACTTAGAATCTTAAAGAAGTTTGATGTTCAAAATCAAATCAAGATCAAACATTTGAAGTCCTACTCTACTAAGCACATTCCAAGCTGTCTTCTTAATGAACTGAACTTAGACTCAGGTAGGGGTTGAAGGACAATCATCCCTAGCTACATGGTCCCTAACAAAGTGATATTTCACTTCTATGTGTTTAGTCCTAGAATGGTGGATTGGGTCTTTGGTAAGGTTTATAGAACTGATATTATCAATAAAGACCTTAGTTTGGGTATAGTCTAGGTTAAAATCATTAAGGGTATGCATCATCCATAAGAGTTAAGCTATGCATTCCCCTAAGGCAACATACTCTACTTCAGTTGTAGATAAGACAACACAATGTTGCTTTCTACAACACCAACTAACTACACTCTACCCGAGCAATTGAAAACTCCTACTTGTACTTTTTCTATCTAGTTAATTTACAATCTAAATAGTCTGAGTTAGAAAATCCTAATAATTCAAAACTAGGGTACCAAATACCTATATTTAGGGTGCCCTAAATGTATCTAAGGATTCTTTTAACTGCAGTTAAGTGGGATTCCTTAGCACAGATTTGGTACTGGCACAAATACCTACTACAAAAAGAATATTAGGTCTACTAGCAGTTAGGTAAAATAAGCTTCCTATAGCACTTCTATAATACTTTAAGTCAACTGGCTTACCTTCAGGGTCATTATCTATTTTAGTATTTGTGGCCATAGGGGTACTTAAATTTTTTTGAATTTTCTATTTTAAATTTCTTAATCAATTCTTTTGCATATTTTGATTGGTGAATATAATTTCTATCCTTGGTTTGTTTAATTTGGAGTCCTAAAAAGAAGGTCAGTTCACCTACTAAATTCATTTCAAATTTAATTTCCATAATTTTAATAAATTCTTTTAAGAAATTAGAATTAGTTGATCCAAAGATTATATCTTCTACATAAATTTGGGTTATAAAGATATCTTTTTCTAAGGTCTTAACAAATAGGGTTGAGTCAATTTGGCATTGGTTAAAATCCTTAGAAAATAGATAAGTGGATAGTCTTTCATACCAAGCCCTAGGTGCTTGTTTTAAACCATAAAGTCCGTTTCTAAGTTTGAATACATAGTTAGGGTAGTCTAAGTCTTTAAAAACTTGGGGTTTGTCTAACATAGACCTCCTCTTTTATAAATCTATTCAGGAAGGCAGACTTAGCATCCATTTGATATAATTTGAATCCTATATGGGCTACAAAGGCAAGCATCATTCTAATTAACTCAAGTCTAGCTACAGGCTGCAAAGGCTAGCATAATTTGAATCCTCTTATGCCTGATGATGTGGAGTCCGTTCATGATTTCTTGAATCCGGACATGCAATCGGGAAGTAGTTTCTCCGTCCTGCACTTTTAAAAAATAAAGCTTATTTAACAACAGATTGCAAAGGCTCACCTTAGTGTCGGAGGTTCCTTCATGAAGTTCTATCAGCTTGTTCCAGAATTCTTTGGCGCTGCTGAAGGGGCCGACGCGGTTAAGCTCCTCCTTTGTAAGTTTGCATTGGAGAGTTTGTGTCACCTTTGTGTCAGCTTCGATTCTCTTTTTGGCAACGACATCCCATTTGCCGTAGCTCAGTACCACCCCTTGTTCGTCTCTTAGAAGGTTGAATCCGGTTTGGATTATTATTCATATGTTCACCTGAGTTTTCAGGTGGACTTTCATCGGGCCCTTCCAACACCCAAAGCCTTCCGCGGAGAAGAGTGAGGGGTGAGCAGTACTATAGCCCTTTTGCAAGGCCATAAGGATAGAAGAGAGAAATCCGAACATGCAAAAACAAAAAACAAAAGAATGTACCAAGACTTTTATCTTGGTACTGCCAGTTAAAGATAATTCATTACATACCTCCATATAATTCATCCGTATAATTCATTACGGATCCCATCAACATCACTCACATCCCTCTATATAATTCATTACATACCCACTAATCACCTTTATAGTCTACCCTGTTACGGGTAACGTTTAATGATACCAAAGTATATAACTCTTTATGTAGGGAACCGTAGTGACTTCAGGTTTAAGGACTATTCATACTAATAGTCACATGAGAAAGTTTATGACACTCATATGACCTCTATAAAACTTTCTCAAGGCGGGCCAATTCAGTACACATTCTCTAATGTATACCCATGTGTCAACTCGATATCTCATATCCATGACTTATGATCTCAAGTCATTAATTGACCTACATGCTAGTCTCCTTGCATTAATATTGTTCCTGAATATTAATGCTTAACTAGGAATAATTTAGTGTAGTGTTCTCTACATCATCTCACTATCAATTCAACCAATCGATATGATGTAGATAAGAACTTACTACCCAATGACATTATTATACTTAGTTATTTGACACAAATATAAAGTATAATAACCAAACTTTACCTTTATTGATAATAGAATATGATACAAAAGTCCCTAGTCAATCATCACATAATTGGCTCTAGGGCTCCTACTAACATCCTCCACCTAGACATATCTGAGACCCCTGACTTGTAGCCCGTCAAAGTCGGGAGGAGGTTGTTGGTGCTGGAGGCACTAGATCGAACCTAGTTTTGATAATGTCAAAGGGTTCAAAGTTATGTTTATGTTGTGAACTAATGTGTTTCATTGAGTGTGCAGGAAAGTCCTAGTTGAGCCAGCATGAAGTCTTGACCTGCAGGGTTAAGCACGAAGACCTAGCCGAGGGATGGGCACAGAAGACCTGGCCGAGGGTTGGGCACGAAGACCTAGTTCGTGGAATTGGGCAAGAAGACCTGGTCGTGGATTGGGCACCGAAGTCCTGATCCGGATGATCAGGCAGGAGACTTAGCCGAGCGAGGATTACGGACAGAAGTAGAGGTGGGTCAAGGTACGGACGTCTCGAGATCCAGCAGTCTCGGAGGCCGAGCAAAAGTCCAACCGGAGGAGCCGGTTGGCAAAAGGTAACTTCTCCAGAGTAGAGTAGGTAAGGATGCATTCCCCGAAAGAGGGAACAGTAGGCGTCGGTTCGACCTAAGATTTCATTTAAAATCCAATGTCATAACCAAGACAACTCCGCCTGTTACTTATACATATATTTTCATATTATATTGTTCTTGGACTAACCATGGTTGCAAGACTGAAAGGAACCAGCTACTGCTATCCTAGGCATCTAAAAGGGTTCAGGCGCCCCAGAAGGGGTTTCTTAGCCGATGGAGAAGCTGAGTTGGATAAGGTTTGGCATCTCAGATAAGGTTTGGCATCCCAGAAAGGGTTCAGGCTCCCCACGTCAGCCTCTCAGGCGCTCGTGAGCCATCAGGCGCCTCAGCACTCCCAGGCACCCAAGACTAGGGGTAAGGTTTGGCCAAGTCTGCAGATAAGAACATGTCAGATTCGGGTGACGTGGCAGACGCCCCAAACCCTTATCAGACGCCCAAGAAGGAACTATAAAAGGGGCTTCACCCCTTTGCTTCCAGAACAATTGTTTTCCAACTTAAGAACCCAAACACGCTCCATCATTCTTCCGTGCTCGAGTTCCCCACACCGACAATGCTCAAGATCGATGACACGCTGCTCGAGAGTCTTCGCCATTTCCTCTGTGTCGTCAGTATAATTATGTTTTATTGCTTAATTTTGTATTCAAAGCTTTTCACTTGTATTATTTTTCGAAATATAGAATTGCCCAATGAAAATGGTCAAGAATTGTGGGCCTTGGAGTAGGAGCTGTTACATACTCCGAATCAAGTAAAAAGAAAATGAGTTAGCATTGTTTTACATTCCGCTGAGTATTATCTGCATTTCTGAAAAATTTTAGGTAGTCGATATTTACCCCCCCCCCCCCTATCGATTACAATGATCCCACAGAGGTTTCTTGACTAGGGATCGGAAGACCTCTCCATCCACTAATCCTTGTGAGAAGGTGCTGACCTTGACCTCAGGCACAACTGTAGGGATGTTCATAGCTACCTGATTGAATCGTTGTAAATATTCCTTCAGCGGCTCTTTCGGCTTCTATTTGAGAGCGAATAGGCCGTGGAGTGTCTTCTAATATCTTCGGCTAGGGGCAAAGTCCCAAAGGAAGGCTGTCTTGAAATCTTTGAAAGTTTTAATAGAGGTGGCTGGGAGACAGTTGAACCACCGTTGCAGGGGTCCGATCTGGGAGGTCACGAAAATCTTGCATTTGATCCCATCTGTATATTGATGTAGAAGAGATACATTTTCAAATTTACTGAGATGATCTTCCGGGTCAGTAGTGTCATTGTATTCTCCTATTGCCACCATTCTGAAGTGTCATGGCAGGGCATCTTGTAGAACACCAGGTCAAAATAGGGTACCCTGGGGAAGCACCGTCGGGGTTGCCTCCACCGACGGTGGAGGGGCTATCGTTGAGGTCGGATGTGTCTACCCTTGCAGGATGGTGTGTACCGTGGAAGCCACCAGACGATTGAATTTCTCCCTAGTCATGGTGACGAGATCTTGCCTTTCTTCCTCCTCATCACGTAGACGGCCGGTATTGTCCATTTGAGATCTAGGGTTGCTCTCAGCTCAGAGTTCCCACAAACGACGCCAATTTGATGCTGCCCATGCCTTGTCACTAAACAACTCACTGGTGGGGGCGAGGGGTGCAGAAAGGTTAGGTCCTCATCTAATCGCTGAAAAGGTCCATCGGTAAGGTGCCCTGAGGATATGAACATGAGTTAGGACGTCTTGAGGAGTTCCGGTGCAGTCACCTTGACGCTCAAGTCAGAGGTGGAGTTCAAAAGTAATTTGCAGTAGAACCGTAGAAAAGTTGTTCGCCCATACCTACCTCTAGACGGGGATATACTTTTTTACAAGGTTGCAGGAGGACACTTGTCTCATGATCCTATAATCTTTAAACACATTATCGGAGAGGATAAGATATGAGGTGCATTAAGAGGGAGTTATGGCGATCGTTAAGTAGTGGAGCGCGTAGTCGTTGCTATTAATCTGTGAGTAAGGTTCCTCTGCTGAGCTTAAGACTTCCTGTCATGAAGAGTCATAGCTTGGCGATGTGAGTACAGAGGCCAACCTGGGCTGCTACTAGGGGTCTAGAGCCCAAGGTTTGGCCTGCACCGACTTGAGTCAGGGTCGACCTAAGCTCAATGGGCCAACCCGAGTAGGGGTCCTGTTGAATTCTGGTCTCAACCATGGATGAGATATCTTTGTCAAGGGTTTTGACAAGGAGCTTGACCCTGATACCAGACCTACTCCCTATGATTTCTATTCGGACTTTTGTTGAGGAGCCCATCCTCAACTCGAGGCCTCACCCGAGTTCAGGTCGGGGCTTTTCCTAAAAATTGAGATACTAAAAATATTTATATTCAGTGATGTAGCCTTTTGAGCTGGCTTGTCTACCCGGCTGAATCAATTGCGCCAACTGATAAGGAGATTATTGTTGCTGTATTGCAAGTTAAATAAATGATTTAACAGGTTAGTTTATTTTAAGTTTAATTTTAATCTATTTAAATATTTTATCAAATAAATTTGAATAATATAAAATTTAATTGGACTCGAATCATTTAGAAATGTCCGCGGTTGTTAGAGTGACAACGATGTCAGTGCATCAGCGACTGCGACGCCTAACTTAATTTTAGATGGCACCTTCCCTAGTTAGATCATTAAATCATTATGATATAGTGCCACGTGTCAATTTACAATTAGTCAGAAACACTAAGTGATAGGCGATTCCTTAGTTAAATCACTAAATCATTAAGATATGGTGCCACCTGCCAATCTAAAGTTAGTCAGAAATACCAAGTAGATAAGCGAACTAAGGGAAGATAGTCTACTCGATTCACTTAATCGAGTGAATTGCACACTTAAATTATAATAAAAAAGACATCATATTTAATTTTGACAAAACCTATCGTGAAGTCAAGAATTGCACTCCACCCTAAGTTAAAAATGACTTTCACATGATTCCCGGATTAAAGTTTTTTTTAATTTGAAAATTAAAAATCAATTCATGATTTAATATAATCATTAACTACGTCATGGGCTATCATCCGGATATGCTTATGTTAGGTTTCAAACCTCAGCGATTTAATTCTTTAACTATGATAAAAAAAACATTTCTCTAAATAGAAACGTACTGATCCTGTCGACAAATGAAGATGATTTTTCTACGGATGGCTTGGTCTGACCAAGATGACCCCGGTCTGCAGTAGCGTGGGGTCGGAGTCGGGCTTGAGTGCTAATAGGACACAAGTGGCTTGGGTCGGACAAAAAACGAAAGCGCAAAGGGAGGCAAAGTTTCTAAATGGCAGCAACCCTTTCTTTGAAGCTCCAAAGGGAGTTTATATAGGGGAAGGGAAGCCCTCTGACTTGTCTGAGCTGTCTTGTCTAATTAAGGATGAGTCAGTTGGAAGACTGAGCTAATGGCAGCTTAAGTTGCCTTGTGAGACTGCCACAGACACCTGACAATCTGTCCAATTTGTCTCCTTTGATCCCCATTGATATTTAGCGGCTTTGTCATGTCATGATTATGTCAGAGGTCTTTTCCTCATAAATGGGGAGATTTGGACGATCTTTGTTGCTGAGGTAACCTGTCACTCATGCGGGACAGTCGGCTCAGGTCTACCAACCCATGACCTGGATCGGTCAGACAAGCTCCGCCTCTCGGCCCCTCATGTTCTTGGGGGCGGTTCGAGAGTGTTCGATCCAAGATGCTCGATCCGGTGTGACCCCGACTGGCTGACACCGAGTGGCCGACCCTCACCGGTCGACCCCGACCGGCCGACCCCGACTGGCCGACTGGCCGACCTCGATTGTCCCCGAATGCCTGTTCCCGGGTGTCCGACCCCAAGTGGCCGACCCCGGGTGCCTGACCCTGGGTGACCGACCCCGGGTGCTCGACCCTGAGTGGCCCACCCCGAGTGCCTGACCCTGGGCGACCGGCCCCGGGTGGCAGACTCCAAGTGTTTGACCCCGAGTGGCCGACCCCGGGAGCCTGACCCTGGGCGACCGACCCCGGGTTCCCAATCACGAGTGGCCGACCCCGAGTACCCAGCCCCGGGTGACCGATCCAATTTGATTCTGACTGGGAGTTCGTGCACAGATGACAGCGGCCAAGCCATGAGTCCACTTACCTCGACTTTTCACTCCCCTTCGCTATATCTGTATCTGGCTCACCCGTCTTAGGTCTTCCCCCCTTAATCCTATTTGATCCGACCCACTGCGACCGGGCCCTTGACCCACTCTGAAAACTACTCGCCCGGATCACAAGCCTCCCCTTCGAGTCTAGTCGAAGGAGGCGCGAAGTCCGACTGACTAGGCTATCTGCCCGGTCGACCCAACCAAACTCTGTATTCCTGACCTTCAGCATGGTCTCCAGATCTTCAACCTTAAATGCGGGATTGCCTATCAAATCAGCCATCAATGCAATGCCGCGTGTCATCCTTCGACTGGGAGATTCTGGTATCAATGCGTCAGCGGTCAGGCTCGTGCGGCAACAGAGGGAAGCTTCGAGGCCTCGGGAAAGAGTGGGAGATTGGCTGTCGAGATCCGATCCCGTCTTTTTTCCTCCTCTACGTCTAACGACTCTCATTGCCTCCAGCGCAGTATAAATAGGGTTCTCCTCTCATTTTACCCCTCGTCGTTTCACCTTTCACCCTCACCTCCTTCTTTGTCCGACCTCAGCCACCTAATTCTTGGGAGCTCCGGCGATCAGCGTTCTCCAGTGAACCCGACCTATAGGTACTCTTTTCCTTTTCTGCGTTTCTCCTCTTAATTTCCGAGTCTAATTCAATGGCTGAGCTGTCTCCCTCATCCGGGCTCTGGTATCACACCATCCGTTTGGCCCTGACCTTGTGTCAACTGGAGACCCTCCGTATAGACTACCAGATTCCTAAGAATCATCTTTTGGCCCTTCCTTCTCATCAGGACCGGCCCCATCAACCTCCTCTGGGTTATTTTACTATCTTTAAGGATCATCTTTTAGCCGGCCTACGGTTTCCTATACACCCATTCATTAACGAGGTCTGTAGGTTTTTTCAAGTGCCTTTATCTCAATTAGAATACTGTGTGGCATTGTGGTTATTTTCATGACTTATAAAGTTCCTCACAACCCTCGTGTCTTCCACTATTTCTTTTATCTCCAAAAACAGGAACCGGGCAACTTTTTCTTCTAAGCCCGAGTTAAGTCTTCCTTCTTGGACAAGGTTCCTTCCTCCAATAAGGGGTGGAAATCCAGTTTCTTTTATGTGAACTTCACCCAAGTCCTGACCTGACCGACCGAGTGGGTAGAAGATTTGCTCGTCCAACTTCCCCTGTCTAAGAAAATTCGCTCAGACCCCGGCTACCAGATGGCCTTCTCTAAAATCGGTGGGATCCGGTATCATGCGGGCAAACTGTTGAGCGACGCTGTGCTCTACATTTTCCAACTGAGCCATATTCCAGCCGAGTTGCCCGGAACCTTTGGTAAGTTTCCGTTTTATTTAGGAGTCTTTTAATGCTAACTAAACCTCTCTCTGGATTGCAGCCGAGACCATGATGGACGCTCTTATCACAGACCAACTAAGTCTGGAGGAGGAAGCACTCAATGCTCTGGCAGCGGAGATGTTGGCCAGCAGGACGGTACTTCTAATGAGTGCCGCTCCGGCTCCCGAGTTGCCCAGGGATGGAGGAAACGACTTGGAAATTGAGTCTCCGGTGGAGGACCCTGAGGGAGGACCTCAGGTGGTGGATGTGGAAGTAGAGACACCGACGGCTCCAGCAGAACAACCGACTTCGGGAGAACCCGCCAGGAAGCGCCTTTGAGTAACTGTCTCCTCGGGCACCTTAGTATCCCGGGCTCGGGCAGAGGAGATGCGCAGTTTGCCGACTCCTCCACCCAGTCACACTCTTGCCCGAACCTCAACCTCGGGCTTAGCTCCGCCTCATTCGGGGGCGTCTGCCTCAGGATCGGGATTACCTCGCTTGGGGGCCTCAACTTCCGGCCAAGCACCCCCTCATTCGGTGACTACGGGCGATCCCCCTACGGAAGATGTAGTGGCCGCTGATAATTACCATTTTGTTAGTTAATTTAGGCTCTAGAATCCATGTTTTGATCCATTTTTACATGCTTAATCTTGGATTTACACTAGGTTCCATGGATTAAGTTTATTTTGGATTTTATTGCAAATATTTGCATATTTGAGTTGTTTTGATATCTAATTCGAATTTGGTTTTATAGGCTTTGAAGAATTGTGGACCTAGGTCAAGTTGGATCAAGTTTGAGTCAGAATTGGACTAGGATCAAGGCGATCAAGCATTGGATCAATATGGATCGTCCGATCAAGGAGCAAGTAGATCTGAGCCATCTGTGAACTTCTAATCAATCCGAGTTTAGGATAGGGATAATCATGTCCCCAGATCAAGATCTGGAAGTTTGGACCAAATCAGAGTCCATTTGACCGTCGGATCAAGTGTGGGGGAGTCTTAACCGTCCATTCAAAAGGGCAGAGAGATGTGAGCCATCCATTGTAGATCCGGTTGATCCCAGCAGAGGAGAGGCAGATCTAACCGTCGGATGGAGATCTGGAAACTTTGGTTCAGATTCTGAGAAGATCTGACAGTCGGATGAGGCTGGAACGATCACAGCCGTCAAAATTCAAATGGATTAGTTAAAACAGAATTCTCCTCTTCCATCTCGCGTTGTCGCAATTTCTGATATGTTCTTCGTCTATTCTTCCACTTTCTCCTCAATTTCTTCTGCAACCACTTCAGATCGATTTCTTCTCAAGATTCCAAATCCCAGAGGAAGATTTCCGCCAGAGTTTGCAGCCGGTTTCGTAGCTGAAGTGGGCTAGGGTCAGGGTTTCTAGTTTCATGATGCATATCTATTTTATAAGAATTGTGATAGATGTCAGCGAACTAGGAACATAGGAGCTAGAAATGAAATGCTCCAACAAACTATGCTTTTTTATAAGATTTTTGATGTTTGGGGAATAGATTTTATGGGATCTTTTCCTGCATCTTGCGGATATTTGTATATTTTGCTTGCTGTTGATTATATTTCTAAATGGGTGGAGGCAATTTCCTCTAGGACTGATGATTCTTGTGTTATTGTTAGTTTTGTCAGGTCACATATTTTTTGTAGGTTTGGGATTCCAAGGGCTATAAAAAGTGATCAAGGATCTCATTTTTACAACAAACACATGAAGGCTCTACTTAGCAAGTATGGGATTGTGCACAAAGTTTCTACTCCCTACCATCCCCAAACTAATGGGCAAGCCGAAATTCCAAATAGAGAGATCAAAGCAATTTTGGAAAAGACCGTTGGACCTAATAGGAAAGATTGGAGCAAGAGACTTGATGATGCACTATGAGCTTATAGAACGGCATACAAGACACCAATTGGAATGTCTCCCTACCGATTAGTATATGGAAAAGCGTGTCATCTACCCGTGGAGATAGAGCACAAAGCGTATTGGGCGGTGAAAGCTTGCAACTTTGATGCTACTAAAGTGGGAAAAGAAAGGAAGCTTCAACTTCAAGAACTTGAGGAGATAAGACTAGAAACATATGAAAACTCAAGGATCTACAAGGAGAAGACTAAGATTTTTCATGACAAGCATTTATTGAGGAAAGAGTTCCAAATTGGCGACAAAGTTCTATTGTACAAGTTAAGGCTCAAATTGATTAAAGGTAAGTTGAGGTCTAGATGGGAAGGTCCATTTCTTGTAACAAATATTTTTTCTTATGGTGTTGTTGAGATAAAGGATGAGACTAATGGTTTTGTTTGGAGAGTAAATGGTCACCGGCTCAAGAAATACTTTGAAGAGGTAAAGGAGCTAGAGGTGGATGGATTGGACATCAAAGATGCTATCTACCCAACTTAAAGGGGAGTTTCATTTTTCTTGCACTTTCATTTCATTGTATATATCATCTTTATGTTTTTTTAGAAGTAAACCTTTTTTTTACAATGAGTTTTTTGCTAATAAATGTTTAGGTAGTGTAGGATGAATAAAAGAGTCATGGTAGACAACATTTTACCCTTTTCGGCACCTTATTTCTTGCATAATTAGGAATAAATGTATCCCTCTAGGTTTTCTCTATATCATTTTAGAGTCTTTTGAAAGCAAATTAAATTTGGTTATTAAAACTTAGGATTTGAGCCAATGGATGAAAATTCTTGGATGCTTGAGTACTACTTAATTATGGACTCTAGATTGATGACTTGAGATGAATAATTTTTACTTAGTGAGGATTTAGCCTAATTTTTGTGATACATACATGTGATTGTACTCTAGAACTTGCTTAGGTTCTATTAAAACTATATTTCTATGATTGGACTACATTTATAGAGGTGAATCACTTGGTGTTCCTTTTTCATATCAATTCTTGCAATATTGTTTGTTGATCTTCTCTCTATTCTATTTTCCTTCCTATATTTTTCTGTTCATAATCATATTCTCCATGGACTTGGTTGCTTTTGATGTTTCTTAATGTTACTTTGCCCGAGACGGCCAAAAAGCTAAGTGTGGGGGAGGTGGCTAGTGTTTTGGAGTATTTTGGTAAGAAATGATATATTTTGGAAGTCTATTTTTGGATGAGTTATTTTGGCAATCTGTTTTTATGTTGGTTAGTATCAAGGGTGAAATTCAAATGAAGGAAGGGTGCCAATTTGAATTGAGTTTTGTATCAAGGATGAGTTGCAAGAAGTGGCTAGGAAAGGTAACAATTGAAGCATCTACATTCCTGAGTATTATTTGATATTTCAAGTTTTATGAAGCATTGTTTGAACGGAAGTGAAGGCTTATTCTCACTGTAAGTCTGTTGGAATCAGTGATGCATTGCAAGTAGAGAAGGAAAAAAAAAGAGAAGAAAAATTTATGTGCTTAAGGTTAAGTATTAAGTGGAAAAGAGTTGGAAAAGAGATCAATTGAAGAATTGGGAGTAGTGTAGCAAGAGTGAAGTTGAAAATACATCCATCAGCTCAGTTGCAAGAAAAGGAAAGAAAAATGTGATCTGAAGAGCAAAAGAAAAAAAACAGAAAAGAAAGACAAAAGAGGCAGCTGAAAAACAGAAGAAAAAAAAAGAAGAAGAAAAGAAAAGAAAAAGAAAAGGAAAAGGAAAGAATGAACATGAAGTATCAGAAGATGATTAAATTGCTGAGTTGGAAGATGGAAGCGAGGAGCTAGTTGAAGTCAAGAGTTAGCTACTGATCGGAAGAAAAAAAATCAGGCAGAGCAGTTTTAGAATTCTGTGCGAACCAGCTACTGATCAGCCCCTGATCGGTCACCAGTCCGATCAGGGAGGTGTCTGATCGGTCAAATAGACCGATCAGAAGCAGGCAGTCTGATTAGATGAACTCCAGTCTGATCAGAAGCAGAGCTAGACCGGACTCTTGACCGATCAGGAGAAGTCTAATCGGTCCCTTGGCTGATCAGAAGAGGTTGGTACAGAACACACTGAATTCAGCATGGTTTTTCATCCAATTAAGAGGCACTCTCCAATCCTTACTCACCTAGGCTCTGAAATATGCAGGATAATTCAAAATGAGAGGGCAAAGTGCATTAGGTTACAATTTTGAGTTTCCAAGTCTTCCATTTCTCTTAATTTTCCATATTTTCTTATCATGTCATATTTCTTTTCTATATTTTCCTTATCATACCATATTTCTTTACTTTCATTATCATGATTCTTTAGAATCAAAATTCTTTAAACTTCTATTTCATTCTTATCATTTCATATTTCTTTAACATGTTCTAATAAACCTTTGTAGATGTGGATCCAAGTCAAGAATGATGGTGGAGAGTAGAGCATAAGCAAGCTTATGGTAGTGCAAGAAACATGTTGTGTTTGAGTGAGTTCCACTTTCATTGAACCTTAGAACATATGAAGAGAGCCACTAAATATTCTCTTGATAGGCTTTGTGAGTTTAGTTCATCTCAATGAGTCTTGAAGGATAAAGTATGCTAAGTTGTTGATTTAAGGACAAGATACTAGTCCATTGAGCTTAGATTTTTGAGAATTGACAACCCTTGGTAATTTCCTTTGAATTGCTTCTAACTGTAGGATCGATTGTGTCCGCTAGAGGGGGGTGAATAGTGAATCACGGATCTTTCTTGTACCTACGTTGTTAGTGGCACAGCTGAAACAATAATAAACAACGGTAACAATCATGCCGGGTGACTAACAACGACCGGGTATCCACCCTTACGCCAAGAATGGAGCAACCATGCTCCCCCTTAATCTCAACTCCCCCTAAACATAGGGTTTCTAGCAAAGGTGTGTTTGGTTTCCCAACTTAAACCTAACACTTCTCCCCCTTTGCCTAACATCAAAAAGAACCCAACAATATCCCAATTATTGGTTCTTTCAATCCTTAATAATTATAAACAATGTGTACTAGCCCCCCATACACTTATTTTTCATCATTTGGACACATACCCAGCTGCTGAAACAAAATTCAGCCTTTATCAGTCGACTGCCCCCAGGGCAGTCGACTGATACTCTGAAAATCAGAAATTTCAGCCTTTCTAATGAAATTCAGAAATGCACCAGAAATTCTACAAATCTCCAAAAATTCCCAAATTTTGTGGAGATATTTGTGGTACCCATACCTACTTGGGAAAAATACATTCCAAAATGTATCTATCACCATTTTCAAGTTTGACACAAAACCCAAAAACTAGCAAAAAGGTTCACTCAAACCTTAACCAAAAGTCCTAGTTTTGGTTTCCCCTTGATGTCTCTACCCATGCCAACCCACAATGCGTCCCTAGCATTGATTTACATGGCAATTACACACCAAAAACTAATTTTCATGCAATATGACACCAATGTCATATTTCCATGCATGAAACTCAAAATAACCGTGCCAAAACCCAAGAATTGAAACTCAAGTCCGTCTCCAATTCCTTTGGCACACTTCATGGTCCAACAAGACCTCTAGGAGGAACCCTCCAAAGATCCATTCACCATATATCCCAAAGGCTCCTAAAGCTCCCCCTTGAGCTCTTAGCTCTAGCCACCTCCCTAGGTGACTCAACCATCACTAGGCCACATCGGTGTTCCACCGGTGACTCTTGGCCTACAAACTCAACCCTCTTAACCTTAGACACCTTGTCTTTGGTTAAGTCATTTCTTTTTCCTTTAAATGGCACCCCTTTGCCATTTTTGGACTCCCCCTTCTTGCCATAATCTTGTGCTACCATAGCATATTTCTTTCCCTTGACATGGGAGTTCTTAGACCGGTATCCTAGATCCGATCTATCATTGGTGCAGTTTAGGCCACCCAACACCATATCCAAACCCTAAGATCCAACCGTGAATCTCTCTAGGGTTTTCTCTAATTTATCAACCCTTGCCCTCAAGGCTTGATTTTCCCTTTCTAGAGTTCTAGCCTTAGAACCCATATGTCCACCTTGGGCATTCCCAGGACTACCCATTTTCCTAGGCACATCCTTTCCCTTTTTGGGATTAGTGCCATGATACTTAGGTCTAGAGGTCTTGGGTTGATCATGATGCATGCTTCTCCTAGGATTTTGATCTACCTTGTTAACCCTAGTCTTATCATTATACTTAAATCCAAAATTATGCACCATTAAGCATTTTTCATGAAAACTAGCATGCATGGAGGGATGATCATTATTTTTAAAATGTAATGAGGAATTTGAAATTGAGTTACATTTTAATCTAGGGTTAGGAATTACCTCCCTTACCCTTGAAGTCCCTCCTTGTTGTGAGCTTCTTTTCTTTCTCTCCTCCTTCTCTAATCTTCTCAAATTCTCCATCTTCTTTAGTTCTCCTTTCCTTGGACACTTTGTATGAAAGTGCCCCAGCTCTCCACATGTGAAGCATCTGATTTTCTTCCTTTTCTCTTGGGCTTCTCCAATCCTACACTTCATATTAGATTTAAACGAAATTGAAATAGGTGTAGAGTGTACCTCCTTTTTACCTTTCAGGCACCTGTCCTTGTAGTGCCCCTTTTCATTGCAACCAAAGCATGTACCTTTCTCTTGGCTTTGGTGGAGGTAGAGGCTAGGTTGACTTCTTCTTCAACCTCTGATGATGTGGATGCATCCTCTTGATCCGGTATGGTTGAGGGTCTCTCCTCCCCATCAATTCTTGAGATTGATGCTTCCTCTTCTTCTTTTGAGGAGGTTGATGATCTTTCACATAATTCTTCCTCCTCTTGGGCTATCGAGTTCACTTCCTCGGGTTCTTCAACTACTTGACCTCGTGTAGGATTTTTATGACATTCTTCTACTTTGATCCACAATTCATGTGTATTTTTGTATGCTCCTACACCATTCAAAACATTAGTAGGCAAAGTATTAAGCAATATGTCAATTACCTTTGTATTCGCCTTGGATTGATTTTCTTGTTCTTGATTCCAATATCTAGGTCTAAGCCTCTTCCCATGCTTATCCTTTGGAATTTCGAAGGGTTCTTCAAGTGCAATCCGAAGGTCCCACTCCATTCCGAACCATGTCTTCATCTGTGACTTCCAATACCCAAAATCTTCATGGTCGTAGGCCGGCGGAGTGTAGATGTCGTCCCCGAATTTTTCTTCCATGTTCTTCCCTCTAGCTATTGCACTTCTTGGCGGTTAGTCCAATCACGAGCGGTCCTTCGCTCTGATACCAATTGTAGGATCGATTGTGTCCGCTAGAGGGGTGAATAGCGAATCACGGATCTTTCTTGTACTTGCGTTGTTAGTGGCACAGCGGAAACAATAATAAACAACGCTAACAATCAGAGTTTACTTGGTATCCACCCCGACCGGGTGACTAATCCAAGAATCCGTCGGTGGATCAATCCCCGGATAACCTCTGGCTAGCTCTCGTCGCTCCTTGTGGGTGGAGAAACCTCACCACAACACCTTGAGAACCTCTGAGCACAAAGACTACTGTTTGGACTTTAACCAAGACCAAACTCGTCAAGAATCTCAGCCCAAACCGAGTTCTCTTTAAATAGAACTCGGGCTGAAACCCTCGATGGCAGTCGACTGCTCCCAGAGCAGTCGACTGCCCCACTCAAAATTCGACCGTTGATAGCCCCAACGTTCGAATCCAGCTATACACCAGTCGACTGCTCTGGGAGCAGTCGACTGGTCTAGGGCCAAAACCATTCTGTGAGTTTTGGCAGTCGACTGGACAACCCCAGTCGACTGCCCAGCTTACCACAACACTCCTACTCACTTTCTTGACCCTCCTCCACGTGTGTCTTCAGGTCCTCTCTTTTGGCTTGCCCCTTGAAGTCCTCTTCCACCAGCTATCGTTCCTCGGATGCGCACGCAAGTACTTGACTTGCCTCCATGCCATCCTTCACGTGTGCCTTTTGAAGTTCACTTCCCGGCTTGCCCTTGGAGTCCTCCTCCCTCGGCTCTTATCCCTTGCCTCAGTTGACTCAACATGTGTAAACCTGTACAACCTGCACACTTAACATACACATATGAGAACACAAGGAAAACCTAACTTAAACCCTTTGCCCAAACATCAAAACACTTGGTCACTCCGGACCACATATTGCCTCAACACTAACCATGATTGAGAATAATCTAGGGGGTACAAGTTTAGTTAACTTGTGCGAGACGCTCAAGAGCAAGTGTGGGGGAGTTGATAATTACCATTTTGTTAGTTAATTTAGGCTCTAGTATGTTGGTGCAAGTTGCATCAATGATGTTCTTCTTTAAGTGTTTTAATCTTTGAAAATACACTTAAGTCAGTGATACAATGAACAGACAAAGGGGAGCAAAGGAGAAGTGACCTAAGTTGAAGAAATGTCCTAGTTAACCTAGGCATCGAAACCCTAAGACCCAACGAAGGGCTGCTGGGCATTTAGCGAAGGGCTGCTAGGCATCGAAACCCTAAGTCCTAGCGAAGGGCTGCTGGGCACCTAGCGAAGGGCTGCTTGGCACCTAGCGAAGGGCTGCTAGGCATCGAAACCCTAAGACCTGGCGAAGGGCTGCTGGGCACCTAGCAAAGGGCTGCTAGGAGTCTAAGACCTAGCGAAGGGCTGCTAGGCACCTAGCGAAGGACTGCTAGGGAATGAAGACCTGGCAAAGGACTGCTAGGCACCTGGCGAAGGGCTGCTAGGGAATGAAGACCTAGCGAAGGACTGTTAGGCACCTGGCGAAGGACTGCTAGGTAATGAAGTCTTGGTCCACGGGACTAAGCAACTTAGCTGAGCGATGACTAAGGACAGGAGTAGAGACGGGTCAGGGTTTGGGCGTCTCGAGATCCGGAGTAATCGGAGGCTAAGCAAAAGTCCACCCGAAGGACTGGGTGGCAACCGGCTCCTGAAAGGAGTAGGTGGAAGGCACGTTCTCGGGGGTGAGAACTTGCGTCGGTTTGACCTAGGGTTTCATGGAGATCCGAAGTCCGAACCAAGTCCTTAAGGCTAATATTATATGTATATGTGCTTTGTGTTTGTGTATCTTGCAGGTACCAAGATTGGAAGACAAAGCAAACCTGCTGGAGGCCCTAAAGTAGGGCGCCCCCAGTGTTGGGGGTGCCCCCATCATCCAGGGCGCCCCCAGTGTTGGGGGCGCCCAAGCTAAAGCAAGAAAAAGACTGTATAGTGTTGAAGGCAGAATAGGCTTCAAGCGGGGCGCCCGGGAGGTCCGGGGCGCCGGGATCAAAGTTGTATTTGCAGTTTCGAGTTCGAAACACAGATAAAGCTTCATGAGGGTTCCCGGGAGGTCCAGGCCACCCTGGTCAAAGGTTTTATCAACTGCGGCGAGGTCGACGCGGGGATAAGGTTTGACCGGGTTTATCGGGGCACCTCCAGCGTCCAGGGCGCCCGTAGTAAGCCTATAAAAGGGGCTTCGACCCCTCTACTTCAGACACAACTGCTACAAGCCATTCTGATCATTCTGACCAACGACAACGCTCTAAAGATGAGGCTCTACGACCGGGAGGCTCCAGGAGGAAGTGCGCGGCACCTCGGAGATCCTGATCGGCCGAGCTTCAACTTTGTTTTGCTCGGTTTGCATTTAATTTTCCGTACTTAATTTTCTGTACTTGTGCTTGTACTTCTACACTGTAAGACGGGTTTCTCCACCTCCGGAAATTCTGGAAAGGAGACCAATAGTGGACTCACGCCGAGTATATAGGCCTTGGACGTACTGACCCTGGGGGGTCGGGAACCAAGTAAATAAATCTCCCGTGTAAACTGTCTTTTGTTTTGTTCGCTCGTTCTATTGCTTTTCCGCTGCTACTAACTCTATGTCTAGAATGAACGATTGTTTCTACGAAGTTACCGAAAAGATTTTAACGGTCAATATTCACCCCCTATCAACGTCACCGGTCCTACAATTGGTATCAGAGCCGAGCTGCTCTTCACCGGACTAACCGCCGACGGACCAACGACGGCAGGAGTTGAGGGGGAGCCTAGGGGTGAATCAGATACATTTTTTTATGTCTATTTTTAAGTTCCATATTATGTGTTTTACATGCAGGGAGAGAGGGCACTATAAAAATCAGTGCTCTACTCGTAAGATTCGATCTTCATCACCGGTGACAATGGAGGCACCAGCGCCAGGAAGCCGGAGCGACAAAAGTCACGTACAATGCTTCAAGTGCGAAAAATACGGACACTATAAGAACAAGTGTCCGGCCAAGGTACGTAAGATTTATGTTCCAAAAATTTTATAAATTCCTGCACTGTATTTAGATAATTCAGTTAATTTTTCTGATAAATTAGATTTACTGCATAGTAAAATTAATATTTTGCATGACAAATTAGAAAATGCAGATATGACTAAAATATCAGAAATTAATTATTTAATTCAGAACATTAATTCAGTAATTTCTAAAATAAATTATCATAACTTTAATACTGATAATATTTTTATTTCTGATAATTTTAAACCTAATTCTGATTCTGATAACTTTAATTCTAATAATGTCAATTCTGATAATTCTAATTCAGATAAATTTAATCCTAAGGATAAATCTGAATTCAAAAATCCTAAGGATAAATCTAAATTCAAAAATCTTAAGGATAATCCTAAATTTGAAAATCCTTTAGATAATTATGAATTCAAATTTGAAAATCCGTTGTATAACTCTAAATTCAAATTTGAAATTTTTAAAAATAATCCAGAAGTTAATTCTGAAGATATTATCTCTGAAGATAATTTTGAAGATAAAATTCTCCTAGATAATAATTTAACTATAGATAATCTTGAAAGTTATTACAAAACCTTAACTAGTGGCCCAAATTACTCCTCCTACTTTGAGGACACCAAAAGATATAATTTTGAGGATGAGGAGGATATGGAACTATCTAAGATCAAGGCGATAATTAATAAAAATTACAAATGTTCAAATAAATCTGAATTGTTAGAAAAATTTGAAAAGATAGATAAACATGAAGCAGAAATTTTCGAAATAATGAAAATAATGAACTTAAATCCACAATTATTAATAAAACAAATTAATTCAAATAAATTCAATTAATTAAACAATTATTAATAATTTAATTAACTCAAATAATTAAATTAATTCCATTAATTCAAATTAAAACTTAATTAAATTCAAATTAAGTTTAAATTAAGTCATAATTAAATTCAAATTAAACTTAAATTAAATCTTAAATAAATTAAAATTAAATTCAAATTAAATCGTAATTAAATTCAAATTAAATTTAATTTAAATCATAATTAAATTCAAATTAAATTTAAATTAAATCTTAATTAAATTTAAATTAAATTTAAATTAAATCTTAATTAAATTCAAATTAAATTTAAATTAAATCTTAATTAAATTCAAATTAAATTTAAATTTAAATATTAATTAAATACAAATTAAATTTAAATTAAATCTTAATTAAATTCAAATTAAATCTTAATTAAATTCAAATTAAATCTTAATCAAATAAAACTAAATTCAAATTAAAATTAAATTCAAATTAAATTAAATTCAAATAAAATTAAATTTAAATTATTTTAAATTCAAATTAAATTAAATTAAAATTAAAATTAAAATTAAAACTAAATTAAAAGTAAATTAAAATTAAATCTTAATTAAATTCGAATTAAACCTTAGATAAATCTCAATTAATTCAATTTACTTCAAATAAATTCAACTTTAATTGATTCAAATTAATTCAAATCAATTCAATCTTAATTAATTCATTTTCAAATTATTTCAAACTTCAATTAATTCTTAATTAACTTGAATCCAAAATAACATAAACTCGAATTAAACTAAAACTTTACCCAAACCGCAATAATTAATTTAATAAAATTAAATATGTCAAAGTGAGTTGGCATATTCGCGGGTTCACACGACATGTGTCAAATCGGGATTTTGATACATTTTTAGAAACCTAAATAAAATGATTTGAATTGTTTGACTCATGCATAATTGTCATGCTATGCATTTGCTACTTCTTTTAAATATGTGACATGTCATTCATATTTAAATTTTATGCATATATTAGAACGGCTATAGGAAAAAGAATGATTGAAACTTGATCAACCTAGTATTGGGTGGCAGTGAGATGATAGTACGTTAGGGAAGCCTCCTCTAATAAGGTCAAGTATACACTACTTGGTCTCTTTAGACTGGTGAAACTAGCCGAAGCTACCGATCCAAGACCCAAACTAGTTAGCCAGAATTTTTCAAAAAGTAATTTTGAAAATGAAATTTCATTAAAAGGCTTTGTCAAGGAAAGGGTTGATGATCCAATAAGGCTGCGGCCAAAGAAGGCCTAGTGCCTCGTCAAGACCTGGAAGCCAATTTTTGAAACTCAAATTCAAGTTACTTCTTGTCAAATTCAAATCTAACACAAGCTTTAATTAAATCTTAGAGTTAATAATAAATTAAGAAAAATGATTCAAGCATCTCACAATACACCTATAAGGCAACCATGCTTGTTGTATTGATACATCTAAAATGGGTGAGATGTTAAGGACTAATGAATTGAAAAATATTTTTTAAAATTATTTTTCAAAATTGTTAGAATATTTTCCTAAAAAAATATGTTCAAAATAGTACTTCAACATAATAATGTTTTTATGGAATTCATGCTTGTCTGATTGATTATATATATATTATACATTTTTCAAAAGTATATCTTTTCAAAAATTGTTTGACTCACTCAATTAGACACAAGCCTCTTAGGACAATACTAAAGTTTCTTAAGGCACTTAGATAGAGTCAAACGATGTTGGGTACAGGGGCAGTGGTTTATTCTTTTTTTTTCAAAAATTGTCCTTGAAAAACCATTGTCTTTTAAAATGGTTTTCGAAAACCGGGCTTTAAACACTATTACTTACGTTTTTCGAAAACTATGTTGGATAAATTACCTTAATTTCAAAATATGCTTCAAATTTTCAAAATACATTCTAAAAGTGTGCTTTGTCTTGTTTGATTTTGATAAACCCTAAAGACACAGAGGAAGGTCCACTTCATAATCTACAAGGACTCCTAGGATGTGTCAAATTTAGGGGGAGTATGAATCAATCTTCTGAAAACAGTTTCTTGTATAATTAATTGTTTTGAAATTATCAGATAATTCATTTGATTTGAATCAAACCTTAAGACTCAGAGGAAGAGTACTTGTAGTCAACAAGCTTCCCAGGACTAGGTCAAGTTTAGGGGGAGATCAAGTTAAAAGAATTATTGAATATTTCAAATATTTTCATACGCGGTATTTTCAAATCTTGCTAAAAACATAAGTAGTCTTTCAAAATACTATTATTCTATTTGTCAGAATTTGTGTGACTTATGAAATTATTTTTGAAAAAATGTTTACTTAGGTTGGAGAATTTCCAGGACACTTAGAAAATGTCCTTGTAGTCAACAAGGATTCCCAGGATGGTGTCAGATTGGAAGATAAACCAAGTCAAGTAAAATATTGGGTCTTCAAAAGTTCACACATTCTTCAAAATATACTAGCATATATTTTCAAAAGTACTATCATTTTTTTCTTTTTTGGTAAAATTCTGTTAATATTTACTTGAGTTTGAAGAACTTCCAGGACACTTAGGAAAATATCCTTGCAGTTAACAAGGTTTTCTAGGATTGTGTCAGATTGGAAAAGAAACCTAGTCAAGTAAAATATTATGTTTCAAAAATTACTTAGATTTTTCAAAGTTTCATCTTTTTCAAAAATAGTTAGTACTTGCAAAATATGCATAATATTTATTTTCCAAAATAGCATTCTTTCAAAAGTTATGCATTTACCAAAAGTACTTATATTTTTCAAAAATTACAAAAGTACTTGCATTTTTTTAAGATCATAATAATTTTCAAAGTACTTTACTTTTCAAAACGCATAGCATCTTTTTCAAAATATGCATTTTTCAAAAAATGCAATATACCATTCAAAATACAATGCTTTCAAAATTTTACACTAAGTATTTTCAAAAAGAACCAAAGGTTTTCATTGTTGGTACAAGTATTTTCTTGTGTTTTTTTGATGTATGACAAAGGGGGAGAGGTGTGCTTAAGTTAGAAAAATTTTCTCCCAAAAATAAAAAATGTAGTTTCAAAACTTATATCATTTTTTTTCTTTTTTGATCCCAAGGATGGTAAGTTAGCCCCTTAAACCAATCTAACTTAAGTTATTGTCAAACATCAAAAAGGGGGAGATTGTTGGTGTAAGTTGCATCAATGATGTTCTTCTTTAAGTGTTTTAATGTTTGACAATACACTTAAGTCAGTGATACAATGAACAGACAAAGGGGAGCAAAGGAGAAGTGACCTAAGTTGAAGAAAAGTCCTAGTTAACCTAGGTATCGAAATCCTAAGACCCGGCGAAGGGCTGCTGGGCACCTAGCGAAGGGCTGCTAGGCATCGAAACCCTAAGACCTAGCGAAGGGCTAATGGGCACCTAGCGAAGGGCTGCTAGGCATCGAAACCCTAAGACCTGGCGAAGGGCTGCTGGGCACCTAGCAAAGGGCTGCTAGGAGTCTAAGACCTAGCGAAGGGCTGCTAGGCACCTGGCGAAGGACTGCTAGGGAATGAAGACCTGGCGAAGGACTGCTAGGCACCTGGCGAAGGGATGCTAGGGAATGAAGACATGACGAAGGACTGCTAGGTAATGAAATCTTGGTCCAAGGGACTAAGCAACTTAGCTGAGCGATGACTAAGGACAGGAGTAGAGACGGGTCAGGGTTTGGGCGTCTTGAGATCCGGAGTAATCGGAGGCTAAGCAAAAGTCCACCCGAAGGACTGGGTGGCAACCGACTCCTGAAAGGAGTAGGTGGAAGGTGCGTTCTCGGGGGTGAGAACTTGCGTCGGTTCGACCTAGGGTTTCATGGAGATCCGAAGTCCGAACCAAGTCCTCAAGGCTAATATTATATGTGTATGTGCTTTGTGTTTGTGTATCTTGCAGGTACCAAGATTGGAAGACAAAGCAAACCTGCTGGAGTCCCTAAAGCAGGGTGCCCCCAGTGTTGGGGGCGCCCAAGCTAAAGCAAGAAAAAGGCAGTATAGTGTTGAAGGCAGAATAGGCTTCAAGCGGGGCGCCCGGGAGGTCCGGGGCGCCCGGGATCAAAGCTGTATTTGCAGTATCGAGTTCGAAACACAGATAAAGCTTCATGAGGGCGCCCGAGAGGTCCGGGGTACCCTAGACAAAGGTTTTATCAGCTGTGGCGAGGTCGACGCGGGGATAAGGTTTGACCGGGTTTATCGGGGCGCCCCCAGCGTCCAGGGCGCCCGTAGGAAGCCAATAAAAGGGGCTTCGACCCCTCTGCTTCAGACACAACTTCTACAAGCCATTCTGATCATTTTGATCGATGACAACGCGCTAAAGATGAGGCTCTACGACCGGGAGGCTCCAGGAGGAAGTGCGCAGCACTTCGGAGGTCCAGATCGGCCGAGCTTCAACTTTGTTTTGTTCGGTTTGCATTTAATTTTCCGTACTTAATTTTCTGTACTTGTGCTTGTACTTCTACACTTTAAGACGGATTTCTTCGCCTCCAGAAATTCTGGAAAGGAGACCAATAGTGGACTCACGCTGAGTACATAGGCCTTGGACGTACTGACCCTGGGGGGTCGGGAACCAAGTAAATAAATCCCGCGTGTAAACTGTCTTTTGTTTTGTTCGCTCGTTCTATTGCTTTTCCGCTACTACTAACTCTGCGTCCAGAACAAACGATAGTTTCTACGAAGTTACCAAAATGATTTTAACGGTCGATATTCACCCCCCCCCTCTATCAACGTCATCGGTCCTACATAGTATCCATGTTTTGATCCATTTTTACATGCTTAATCTTGGATTTACACTAGGTTCCATGGATTAAGTTTATTTTGGCTTTTATTGCATATCTTTGCATATTTGAGATGTTTTGATATCTAATTCGAATTTGATTTTGTAGGCTTTGAAGAATCGTGGACCTAGGTCAAGTTTGATTCAGAATTGGACTAGGATCAAGACGATCAAGCATTGGATAAATATGGGTCGTCCGATCAAGGAGCAAGTAGATCTGAGCTATCTGTGAACTTCTGATCAATCCAAGTTCAAGATAGGGCTAATCATGACCCCAGATCATGATCTGGAAGTTTGGACCAAATCAGAGTCCATTTGACCGTAGGATCAAGTGTGGGGGTGTTTCAACCGTCCATTCAAAAGGGCAGAGAGATGTGAGCCATTGATAAGTGCTATTTTGTTGATTATTTTAGTTGCTAAAATTCATGTTTGACCCATGTTTTTCTTGCTTAATTGTGATTTTACCCTAGGTTCTAGGACTTACTTATATTTTGGACTTAATTGCAAATCTTGATATTTTTGAATTATTTGGCCACTAAATTTTTGATCTATTTTTGTAGGCATGAAAGGATCATGGACCTAGGTCAGGCTAGGTCAAACTTGAGTCGGAAGTGGACCCGGATCGAGTGATCACGTTTTAGGTTAATCTGGATCGTCCGATTCAAAAATGGCTAGATCTGAGCCATCTGGGACCATCTGAGGTGATCCGAACTAGGGTTAGGGTTGATTAAGCACTGAGGTCAAGATATGAGATTTTCATCCAAATCAGAGATCATCCCACCGTTGGATCAAGCCAAGAGGGTTCTAGACTGTCCATTCAAAGATTAGGTTGATCTGGACCATCCGTTGCAAATCTGGAGGATCCGAGCTACCACGAGGCAGATCCTGACCCTTGATCAACATCATCAAAGTTTAGTTCAGATCGGATGAAGATCAGCCGTTGGATTTTTTCCAAACAATCTGGGCCGTCCATTCCTATGTATTTAATCAAACATTTCCCAGCTTCTTCCCTTGTCGGGTCTTCTTCGTCGCAATCTTCTTCTTCGCGTGTTCTTCATTTTCTTTAGTAGTTTCTTCAATCAAGGGGCGCGACCACTCAAATCCTCATTTAGATCAAGTGCTAGGTCATTGTGAAGGTTTCTCAGTGAAGTTTCCAGCTCTCAATTGCCCAAGAAACAGAGCTGAGAGAGGTTTCCTTGGCTTTGCTGTTTGAAGTTGTCGATTTCAGCTGTGCTCCATTTCCATCCACCGGAGCTATCTGGAGGGGTTCCCTAGATTGCTCTGACCATCCCCGAATCACCATCGCACTTGGACGCAGCTGAATTGAAGATTTCGAATGGAAATTTCAGAATGAGCAAGTTGAGCTGGATTTGATCGTAGATGTAGTTTTCCCAATGGTTTGTGGAGCTTACGGGTTCGAGGCTTGCCCTTGTGTGACGAACAAGGAGTGCTTGAGCTAATGGAGTGATTGGGGCTTAGTCTTCTTAGTTAATTTCTGTTTTTAGCTGTAAATTTCATTCCTGCACGCAATTTCATTTCTGAATTTTCTGTATTAGCTGCTAGTTTTCGTTTCTGATTAGTCTCTGCCTAATTAGGGTTCAATTCTTCTAGTTAAATAGTTAGGGAGTGTGTTTAGCGAACAAGCAGATTTAATTTCAATTAGTTTTACATTTCGACACTTGCGTATCAATTCGGCACTTGCGTGCCAATTTTTCTCCTTCTGCGTTTCAGTTCTGTTCTTGATGTCCTAACTTTTGTATTAAGTGAGCTTAGTTTTTATCTTTTGAAATCACTTTGCAGATTGTTTCAATTTGCATAGCAATTGATTTAGAGTTTTGCATTTGCTTTCCCTATTCTGCTAATCAGTTTGCTTGAGTTTCAATGACATTTCTGCAATTGTTTCAGTTTGGATGTGCTGAGTTTGTATCAAGTAACTGAATTTTGTATCAGAGTTAGTAATTCTTTGAATCTTTGCTGAAGTAAATTCATGCATCGATCTCTGTTGGTTGTATGTTCTGCAGTTGATATGAATCTGCAATTCCGTCTTCAAGTTTCTGAAAGCATCTGAGAAATTCTACAGTCAATTTCTGCATTAGTTTGATTGGGAATTCTGCATTCCAATCAGTGGCTGCACTTCTTCCTTCAAATTTCTGCAACGTGCCTGAATTGTAGTATCCCTTCTGCAAGTAGTATCAGATTTCGGCACTTAGCTTCTCTATCCTGCATGTCTTGATCAATTTATTTCTGCAAGTTTGTGTCAAGTGAAAACTTGCTTCTGATTAGTGGTTAGCTTGATGAGCACTTGGTTGTTTTGAGTTCCAATTTAGATGAAGTTAACCCACCTTTTAGATTGCTAATGTGATCGAAATTAGTTTGTTTTGCATCCAGTTAGATTCTGAATTTAAATCCCCAAATCTGCATATGAGTTTTTAGTTGCTTGCATCTTGTATCAAGTGAAATCTTGGCACGGTTTTTGTATTGGTTTGGTTTTAGATTTCTTGCATTTGGTCTGTCTTGAGTTTGATTTTGTTGTTTCATTGCTTAGCATTTGTTTTTCCTTTGAATCAGATTCGTTTTCCAAAAATTGGTTAAGTGCATGAATTGATTAAGTGGTCAATTGGTTGAATCATTAAATGTCATCACTTTATTTAGTCATGAGTTAAGTTTCCTTAATTTTCCTTGCAATTTCATGTCCAATTGAATCCAAACTCATATTTTATTTGAAACCCAAAAATATCAACGACACATTAACCTGAGCTCGAATCAAACACTTTCAACTAGCCCTAGGAAAAATACGATCTGTGGTCCCTTTACTACGCTTTTATTCTTTGATTGCAAAAAGGGTTTCCAGCTTTTCACACATCTAAATTTTGAGACCCAAACTTTCGTGACAGCCTCTTTTGGGACCATCAAAATTTTTGGCGCCGTTGCCGGGTAAGCAACTAGTTGATTTGTTTGATTTTTGCTTGTGTGCTTATGGGCATATCATTTGATTCTATTTTCTTGTGCTTTATCTTTTGTATATAGTGGCTGCCATTTTTCTTGTTTGTTTTGTGACAGGACTGCCAGTTCAAAATGTTTTCATCTACTTACCAGTAGCCGTGTCCACAATTTCAGCAGAACCATCCTTTCAATCAGCCACCAAATCAAGATTTTCAACAGTCCTGTGCGAATTTTCAACAAACAAATCAATTTTTTCAGCCACAATTTCAACAATTTAAGCAAGGGCAGCCTTTCCAAAATTTTCAGCCAAATCTACCAAATTTCCAGCAAACTCAGATTGGGCAGCCACAATTCCAGAATTTTGAGCAACCAATTCAGCAATTTCAGCCCAACTTTCAACCACCTTATCAACAAGATCAATCACCTTTTCAAGGAATTCAGCAAGGGTGTTTAGATAATCTGAATTTTCAGCAACCACCCTTCCATCAAGTTCAACCAAACCCAGGATTTCAGCATCTTAACCAAGATTTCCAGTAGCCTTATGTAAGTTTTCAGCAGGGAAATAATCAATTTCAGCCTCAACCTCAGCCATGGCAGCAAGAATTTCAACCCATTCAGAATTTTCAACAATCTCTTCAACATTCACAGCCATACGATCAAAATTTTCAATTTCAAAACCAGAGTTTTCAGTCCCAACCATTTCAGCCTTTCCATCAACAATGACAACCTCAAACTCAGAATTTCCAGGGCTACAATTCTCAGAAAATTCAACCATCATTCCAGCCCAATTTTCAGCAGTTTAATCAGCCCATTCAACCATTTGAGCAACCCTAACAGTTCCCATTTCAGAATGCACAGTCTACTCTTGGTCTTCAGCAGCCTTATGTTACATTTCAAGACCAACAGGAACTCCACACTAACCAACGGGGCTTTGAGAATCCTAATGATGATGAGGCTCAACAACAAAGGATGATAGAGATGTTGCAACAAATTTTACAACAACAAAAGCTTCTAGACATCGGGGGACGCCTTGGGAAATTGCAAGATCAATTGAATCAGATAAAAGCCCAAAGATCAGGATAATTATCTTCTCAAGCTACTCTTAATTCTGAGGGGCATGATTATGATCTAACTTTGGGGAATGAAGAGGTTGTGTCAAGTTTAAATACTCCAGAAGCCGAATTTCCTGAAAAATTTCCAGCGTCCAATTTTTCCATTCAAAACAGCCCCGGATTTGAGTTTATATCAGTTCAAGGTGACCCTAGTGCATGGCCAAGTCCTTCTTCAAGTGATCTTGCAAATTTGGTGGAAGAAGAAGAAGAAAACATCAAAAATAGGGCACCTACATTATGCATTTCCCCTGAAGTTCTTGTTAAAAAATCATTTCCAAATTTTTCAGCTCAAGAAGAAGATTCTGAAGCACTACAGGACCCTTCTCATCTTTTATTTTGTGATGATATTGTTATTGGTGGTCCTAATTTTTCTAATATTGTTGTTGCAGATATTACTGAGGAAGCATGCATGGGAGATGATTCTACAGGTGTAGGGGATTGTACTAAGCCCCAGGGACCACCAACAGTGATGGATACATTAGAAGATTCAGAGGATGAACCAAAAAGTGTAGGGACTTGCATGGTGGAAGCAAGAACCCAAGGATCACCTGCTTTAGTTGAGTGTCCACCAGAACTTGAGCCTGAGATGGAATCTGAACTTGACCAGGAGGAGCCAATAATTACATATATTCTTATAGAACCTCCAGGTATTCTTCAGCACGATCAGGTAAGTATTTCTCCTATTTTTCTGAAAATTGCATAGAGGTACCTCAAACTGATTTCATTGGTTGTGATATACTTATTGATACATTGTTTGCAGAATTTTATTGTGAAAAATTTTTAGAGGTGCCTCAAATTGATGTTGTTTGCTATGATGAATCTCTTGATACATTTTTTATGAAAAATAATTATGAAAATTCTACAGAGGCACCCAGGCTTGATTTTATTCATTGCGATGATATTCTTGATACACATTATGCTGATAGTGAAAAATTCTTAGAAGTGCCTGAAATTGATGTTGTATATTGTGATGAATCTCTTGCTATATCTTATGCTGAAGTTGAGTGTAAAAAATTGATAGAGGCACCTCAAATTGATTTCATTGGCTGTAATACATTGCTTAATACATCCTTGGTGGAAAATAAATGTGAAATTTCTATTGAAGTGCCAAAAATTGATTTTATTGTTTGTGATGAGTTTCTGGATGCATTTTTTGTAGAAAATAATTGTGAAAAATTTATTGAGGTACCAAGAATTGATTTCATTGGATACGATGCAGTTTTGGATACATTTCATGCAGAGACTGATATTATTTCATTTCTTCCTGACCCTGCACGCTTGAGAGAGGTATTACATGGTTTTGCAGGGTCCTGAAGACTTTTGGAGTGGGTGCTCCATCTGAACAGACTCCAACCTCCTGGAAGAACTTTCAGAAGGCATCAAGAAGGAGGAGATGATTTTACTTTAATTCGAAGCACTCTACCTCTTACATGGGTCTTGTACCTAAATCGCCTGCGGCCACCTGAACATTCTGTTGTAAAGTTCAAGTGTGGGGGAGCCCTGTACCATGAAGTCGAACAAATGAAGGAAACTCTCTCAGCCACCCAGACTCCTCCACTACCACGATGGAGGATACTTCTTGATAGACTCCGTCCACCAGAAATAAAGGGGAGTTTGTTCTTTCTTGTATTTTCTTTTATTGCATGTTTCAGTTTTATGTTTTCTAGAAGTAGAATTTTCTTTTAAATTGAGTCCTTGCTAATAAATGCGTGAGTAGAGTAGAAGGAATAGGAGTCATTGTAGATACCATGTTATTTCTTTTGGCACGTTTTCTTCATAAGTAGGAATAAATGTATCCCTTTAGATTATCTCCATAGAATTTTAGAGTCTTTTGAAAATAAATTAAATTTGGTTGTTAAAACTTAGGGTTTGAGCTCATGGATGAAATCTTGGATGCTTGAGTACTATTTGGTTTTAGATTCTTAATTGAGGACTCGAGATGAATTATTTTTGCCTAGTGAGAATTAGCCTTATATTTGTGACACATACATGTTATTGTACTCTAGAACTTGCTTAGGTTCTTTCAAAACCATATTTCAATGATTGGATCACATCTATAGAGGCTAATCAATTTGTTTCCCTTTTCCATATTATTCTTAGAAATGATCATACTTGATACATACTCTTTTCAATTTTCCTTTCTATTTTCCAACTCTTAACCACACTTTTCTATGGACTTGTTTGTTTGGAATGTTTCTTAATGCTACTTTGCCCGAGATGGACAAAGGATTAAGTGTGGGGGAGTAACTAGTGTTTTGGAAATATTTGGTATCAAAGAGGCATTTCATATCAAGATTTTTTTTTTTTTTTGCAATTACATGTGCCAAGAATGAGTTTGAGTGAGTTGATGTCAAGAATGAGCAAGAGAGATGGAAGCAATTGGAGATCTAGATTCCCTATCATACTTTGAAGATTCAAGTGGCAAGCAATGGAAAAATCTGAAGAGGAAAAATTTGGCACGCAAAAGCAAAAAGGAAAAAAAATTTGTGCCAAAGTGGGAAATTTTTTTTTTCTGTGAAGCTATTCTTGGTCAAAGTTGTTTGGATTGCAGCTGTACTTTGCTAGGAAGATCAGTAACAATTTGCTAGAATCCGAATGGCAGCTAAAAATAATCTGAATCGCAGCTGAAAATAATCTGAATTGAAGCTTAAAAAAATTCCAAGTGAAGCCGAATTTAGCTGGGTTGTCTTGACAGGAATCGAATTGCAATGTCCAACCATCAGAAATTCTAAAAAGCACCAAGGTTGTAAACATGGCTGACATATGGTCGAATTCTTGAAGGAGATGAGAAGCAATTGAAATCAAAAACAGTGAGTATTAAGCACATTAAATGGAACAAGAGTTTGTAATCTGCCGAGTGCTGACTTGGAGCTGCTGAAATGACAAAAGTTGAATGCAAAGTAAGCTGCAAGATGCTGAAATCTGTTGAAGAAGTGTTGCTGAATATGTATTGGAAAAATTCAGAATTGAAATACAAGAAGAACTTAAATTGTGACACCACAAAATCAGTTGTGTACCAACTTGAAACTGAAATTAGTTTGTTTAGGCTATGCATTCAGAAATTGAGTACATGAAAATGCCAGAAATTGTTGAGCACATCACAGCTTATCAGAACAAGAAAAAATATGGCTGCTTGGATTTTTAGATTAGAAAAAAAGAAGGAAGCAGTGTAGGGCAGACAAATCAGAAATTCTCAAGTGGAGCACTCAATTCTCCACCATTATGTGATGTAATGGCTGTGAAGGAAGCAAGGAACTGCAAGGATGAAGAACCTGACAATTCTAGATTCTGAGAATAGGTTGCGTGGAGATGGAACTTGAAACAGAAAAAAAAACAGAATAAAACAGTGAGACCAACAAAATATCAAGCTACTTACATGGGAAAAGAGCTTGGAATCTGAATATCTGGGGATTTTGGAAGTTGACAGTTTGACTGGGAGCTTAGGGCATTCTTGAAGCTGCGGAATCTGGCACAAATGGTGGAAGTTGACAGCCTATAAACCGAACAGAAAAAAAAGAGAGAGCTGAAAAATTCAGTTATGTTTTCAGCAGATGCAATTAATTTGGAAGCTCACAGCAGTATTGAATTGGAGCTAGATCTAATAAGGACTTGGGAGCTGAGCACATCATGACTGAACGGAATGAAGATTAAAAATAGGAAGTAGTAGCTGACCAAGAGAAAAGAAAAAGAAAAAAAAGGGATCCAAATGGCACGCAATTGAAGAAGTTGGCACAATGAAGTCAAGGAAGGTTTCTTCATCCAAATCAAAGGCATTATTCAAGTTTGACTTCACCACACTTTTGACTTCATTAGAGGACTGTAAAGAGAAGCAAAGTGCATTGGAAATATTTTTGAGCAACCAAGTCTCCCACTTCATCAAATTTTCTATTTTCTTGTCTTTTACTTCATTTCTTACCATTTCCTTTGTCTTTCACTTGTTTTTGTAGATGTTGATTCTAATCATGAATAATGGTGGAGAGTAGATAACAAGCAAGCCTATGATAGTGCAAGAAGCATGTGTGTTTGAGTGAGCTCCACTTCCATCATCAACTTAGAACTTAAGGAGAGAGGCACCAAAACTTCCCTTGAAAGGCTAGTGAGTTAAATTCATCTCAATGAATCATGAAGGATGAAAAGGCTAAGTTGTTGATTTAAGGACGAGATACTAATCCATAGAGCTTAGATTTTTGAGAATTGACAACCTTAGGTAATTTCTTTTTATTTGTTTCTAATTATGCTTGATGAAAATCTAGGGGATACATACTTAGTAGTTTCGCGAGACGCTCAAGCTTAAGTGTGGGGGAGTTGATAAGTGCTATTTTGTTGATTATTTTAGTTGCTAAAATCCATGTTTGACCCATGTTTTTCATGCTTAATTGTGAATTTACCCTAGGTTCTAGGACTTACTTCTATTTTGGACTTAATTGCAAATCTTGATATTTTTGAATTATTTAGCCACTAAATTTTCGATCTATTTTTGTAGGCATGAAAGGATCATGGACCTAGGTCAGGCTGGGTCAAACTTGAGTCGGAAGTGGACCCGGATCGAGTGATCACGTTTCAGGTTAATTTGGGTCGTCCGATTCAAAAATGGCTAGATCTGAGCCATCTGGGACCATCTAAGGCGATCCGAGCTAGGGTTAGGGCTGATCAAGCACTGAGGTCAAGATCTGAGATTTTCATCCAAATCAGAGATCATCCCACCGTTGGATCAAGCCAAGAGGGTTCTAGACTGTCCATTCAAAGATTAGGTTGATCTAGACCATCCGTTGCAAATCTGGAGGATCCTAACTACCATGAGGCAGATCCTGACCCTTGATCAACATCATCAAAGTTTGGTTCAGATCGGATGAAGATAGCCGTTGGATTTTCTCCAAACAATCTGGGTCGTCCATTCCTATGTATTTAATCAAACATTTCCCAGCTTCTTCGCTTGTCGCGTCTTCTTCGCCGCAATCTTCTTCTTCGCGTGTTCTTCATTTTCTTCAGTAGTTTCTTCAATCAAGGGGCGCGACCACTCAATTCCTCATTTAGATCAAGTGCTAGGTCATTGTGAAGGTTTCTCAGTGAAGTTTCCAGCTTTCAATTGCCCAAGAAACAGAGCTGAGAGAGGTTTCCTTGGCTCTGCTGTTTGAAGATGTCGATTTCAGCTGTGCTCCATTTCCATCCACCGGAGCTATCTGGAGGGGTTCCCTAGATTGCTCTGACCATCCCTGAATCACCATCGCACTTGGACGCAGCTGAATTGAAGATTTCGAATGGAAATTTCAGAATGAGCAAGTTGAGCTGGATTTGATCGCAGATGAGTCTTCCCAATGGTTTGTGGAGCTTACGGGTTCGAGGCTTGCCCTTGGGTGACGAACAAGGAGTGCTTGAGCTAATGGAGTGATTGGGGCTTAGTCTTCTTAGTTAATTTCTATTTTTAGCTGTAAATTTCATTCCTGCACGCAATTTCATTTCTGAATTTTCTGTATTAGCTGCTAGTTATCGTTTCTGATTAGTCTCTGCCTAATTAGGGTTCAATTCTTCTAGTTAAATAGTTAGGGAGTGTGTTTAGCGAACAAGCAGATTTAATTTCAATTAGTTTTACATTTCGGCACTTGCGTATCAATTCGACACTTGCGTGCCAATTTTTCTCCTTCTGCGTTTCAGTTCTGTTCTTGATGTCCTGACTTTTGTATTAAGTGAGCTTAGTTTTTATCTTTTGAAATCACTTTGCAGATTGTTTCAATTTGCATAGCAATTGATTTAGAGTTTTGCATTTGCTTTCCCTAGTCTGCTAATCAGTTTGCTTGAGTTTCAATGACATTTCTGCAATTGTTTCAGTTTGGATGTGCTGAGTTTGTATCAAGTAACTGAATTTTGTATCAGAGTTAGTAATTCTTTGAATCTTTATTGAAGTAAATTCATGCATCGATCTCTGTTGGTTGTATGTTCTGCAGTTGATATGAATCTGCAATTCCGTCTTCATGTTTTTGAAAGCATCTGAGAAATTCTGCAGTCAATTTCTGCATTAGTTTGATTGGGAATTCTGCATTCCAATCAGTGGTTGCACTTCTTCCTTCAAATTTCTGCAACGTGCCTGAATTGTAGTATCCCTTCTGCAAGTAGTATTCGATTTCGGCACTTAGCTTCTCTATCCTGCATGTCTTGATCAATTTATTTCTGCAAGTTTGTGTCAAGTGAAAACTTGCTTCTGATTAGTGGTTAGCTTGATGAGCACTTGGTTGTTTTGAGTTCCAATTTAGATGAAGTTAACCCACCTTTTAGATTGCTAATGTGATCGAAATTAGTTTGTTTTGCATCCAGTTAGATTCTGAATTTAAATCCCCAAATCTGCATGTGAGTTTTTAGTTGCTTACATCTTATATCAAGTGAAATCTTGGCACGGTTTTTGTATTGGTTTGGTTTTAGATTGCTTGCATTTGGTCTGTCTTGAGTTTGATTTTGTTGTTTCATTGCTTAGCATTTGTTTTGCCTTTGAATCAGTTTCGTTTTCCAAAAATTGGTTAAGTGCATGAATTGATTAAGTGGTCAATTGGTTGAATCATTAAATGCCATCACTTTGTTTAGTCATGAGTTATGTTTCCTTAATTTTCCTTGCAATTTCATGTCCAATTGAATCCAAACTCAGATTTTATTTGAAACCCAAAAATATCAACGACACATAAACTCGAGCTCGAATCAAATACTTTCAACTAGCCCTAGGAAAAATACGACCTGTGGCATCTTTACTACGCTTTTATTCTTTGATTGCAAAAAGGGTTTCCAGCTTTTCACACATCTAAATTTTGAGACCCACATTTGGAACACCTAGTAAGCGGGCATCAGCCATCCATTGCAGATCCGGTTGATCCCAGCTGAGGAGAGGCAGATCTGACCGTTGGATGAAGATCTGGAAACTTTGGTTCAGATCTGAGAAGAACTAACCGTCGAATGAGGCCGGAACGATCACAGCCGTCGAAATTCAAATGGATTAGTTAAAACAGAATTTCCCTCTTCCAGCTCGCGTCGTCGTAATTTTTGATATGTTCTTCATCTGTTCTTCCACTTTCTCCTCAATTTCTTGCGCGGCCACTTCAGACCGATTTCTTCTCAAGATTCCAAATCCCAGAGGAAGATTTCTACCAGAGTTTGCAGCCAGTTTCGTAGCTGAAGTGGGCTAGGGTGAGGGTTTCGCCCAGCTCTGCTCTTTCTAGTTTTATCCCGTCGATCGCCGATCTTCATCAAGTGGAGCTTCTGGAGCATTCAGAGGGGTCCTCTGATAAGGTCTGAGAGTTCCCAAGCCAGTTCGCCATTCAGTTCATCGAGAGAGACAGGATCGGAAGGAGATTGCAGTTGTTGATTCAAGGCTACGCAAATCAATCTCGGGAATCAATTCCTATGTCGATTTCGAGCTAGGGGGTTCTTAGTTCGACTCTTGAGTGACAGCAAGAAGGAATTCTTGGTGAAGGATAGATCTGTTGTTGTTAATTTCATTTCTGCACTCTGTTCCTTTCGTAGCTAATTCTGTATCAGTTCATTTACAACTATTGATCGGTCTTCTCGACCGATCCAGACAGCCTCTGATCGGTCTATCGACCGATCAGACACACACCTGATCGGTCTGTCGACCGATCCGGTGATTTTCCAGCACTTTTCAGCCTGTTTCTTGCATTAAGTTTGTAGCGCATGAATACAACTTCATTACTGCAACTTAGCTTCAGATAAGTTGCTTGCTTGTCTTGGATATTAGTTTTTGTCCTTCAATTACATAAATTCGTATTGAATTGCTTAATGTCCAAGTAGGTTAAGTCTAGTTTCCATAATTTCCAAGCTAATTCTTGCTTAGTGGAATTCACATTGTTTCAGCTGTATTTTCATTCTTTGTCACAAAACAAACCCCCAATCTTATGTGAAAACCCATAAACATTAAACGACGATTTTCAAGCTCGAGTTAAACATTCACTATTAGTCCTTGGAAAATACGACCTGAGGCCCCTATACTACACTTTAACTTTGTTAGCCAAGGGTTTTCAGCTTAAAAATATCTAGATTTGAGACCCATTCATGACACTAGTTATCGGGTCCATCAGTCGCCCTTCTAGCCATGCACCATATCCCTCGAGTCCCTGTGGACCTACAAGTCCCCTCTGCCACTGGCATGACCCAAATAGTCGAGCCCCAGCCAATCAACTTGCACGGTTAGTTGGCCGCTAGCTGGGACCAGGGTTTGGCAATGGTCGAGGGGAGGAGTCCTTTGAGCCTGGCAGATAACTTTTTTTTAGATGCCACCTAGGTATATTTCTCTTTTTCTCTATTCTTTATTACTTCGTCATTCCCCTTACATTGTTTGCCCTCGCACAGGCCTGGGTAGCATCCCGAGCGGTTGCTCAGGCTCTGGTTGTTGCCACCAGGGAACGCCGAGCGGATGAGTACAAGATAAAAGAGTTGGAGAGCCGGCTGGCTCAATGCACTCTCCTGCCAGGTGTGGAGGGCCAACAACTCCTCCATGACGAGATAATCGCTCTCCAGACGCAACTGGTAGAGGCGGATGCTCTGACGGAACAAGAACATCAGGTGCTGGCTGCCTCGGCCAGGGAAATATATCGACCGGTCGATCGACTAGAAGCCGCGAAGGCCCAGAAGAAAACTGCTCTCATGTGCCAGGCTCGAGCCCGCTCTGATCTGGACAAGAAAACAGTCGAGGCCAAAGCCTTATCCGAGCAGCTTAAAAAGCTTACTGTTTCCCACAACCAGATCAAATCGGTCCTGACGGCCAAAGAGGCGGAGCTGGCGGCCCAAGTAGAGACCTCTAAGGCCCTGGAGGTCCAGAAGGTGGCACAAGATGCCGAGATCTTGCAGCGAGACGCTGAGATCGCTCGGCTGAAAAAGGAGCTGGAGGATTACAAATCCGGAGTGCCGGCTCGAATTGTACAATCCAGGCTGGCTTATATTCAATCTCAGCCATTTCTTCAGCAGGTAGCTCAGCGCACTGTTGGTATGATTATGTACGGCGTGAAGGGCACTCTACAACAACTCACCGAAGCTGGCCATACCCCGGCAGACCTGCCTCCTAACACAGTGAAGCCCACTCGAATCAAGGCAATGATCCCCGAAGATGCTTTTCCTCGATTTACTTAGATTGTCCCTCAATCTTTTCACTCTTCTCTCTGACTCGACCCTTAAGGCCCCATTTTGTAATGGCGCTCTTCTCTCTGACTTGGCCTTTGAGGCCCCATTTTGTAATGGTCGTGGGCCTTGTTTTCCTTATGCAGCTTTTTATTTTTCAACTCCTTCATCGTACCATATTTTTACATTATTATTTTGCTGATCATTTAGGATGGGCGAAATATTTGCTAAGGAGTATTCACCTGGGATACCTGGGCTATTCGCTCGAGATCAATCCCTCGGGCTGGTTAAAATCCCCCTCTGAGATTGATGTCTGATCGCGCCTGTGTTTTAGGCTCAGATATCACTGGGAGATTAACTCAGGATCGCTTACTCGACTCAATCGATATTCTAACTCAGGAACTTCGCTCGGTCGGGTCGGCATCCTGACTTGGCACTGTTGCTCGGTCGGGTCGGCACCCTGACTGGGCATTGTCACTTGGTCGGGTCGGCACCCTGACTCGGCATTGTCGCTCGGTCGGGTTGGCACCCTGACCTGGCACTACCGCTCAGTCGGGTCGGCACCCTGACCTGGCACTACCGCTCGGTCAGGTCGACACCCTGATTCGGCATTGTCGCTCGGTCGGGTCGGCACCCTGACTCGGCACTGTCGCTCGGTCGAGTGGGCACCCCGACTCACAACCTTCATTCTTTCGAGGCGTGACTCTCACTTACTTAGCCACTTCAAGGCTTTTCTAATGTTTGCACAGAATTAGCCTGATTATTTGGGCTTACTTGCCTGGCCATATCCCCTTGATCGATCACCTGAGCGAGAAGTTAACCATTACCTGTCTTATCCGACCAAACGTAGAATGCCCCGTCCCACTGGCGGGCTTGTGGGGGCAAGCCCATTTATAATTTGCAAGCGTAGGAGACTTGACACCGACTGGCTAACCCTAACCGAGTGTGGAGTGCCACGCCCGACCAGCACCGAGTTCGGTGTGCGTGTGGGAGCTTGCCCACTTATAACTTTCTTGAGCAAGAGTCTGGACACCGACTGGCTAACCCTAACCGAGCATGGAGCGTCACGCCCGACTGGGCCTGACCGAACATGGAGCGCTACGCTCGACCAGCACCGAGTTTAGTGGGTACGTGGGAGCTTGCCAACATATAACTTGCCTGAGCAAGAGTCTGGACAACGACTGGCTAACCCTGACCGAGCGTGGAGCGTCACGCCCGACCTGGCCTGACCGAAAGTGGAGCGCCACGCCCGACCAGCACCGAGTTCGGTGGGTGCGTGGGAGCTTGCCCACTTATAACTTGCCTGAGCAAGAGTCTGGACATCGACTAGCTAACCCTGACCGAGCGTGGAGAGCCACGCCCAACTGGGCCTGACCGAACGTGGAGCGCCACGCCCGACCAGCACCGAGTTCGGTGGGTGCGTGGGAGCTTGCCCACTTATAACATGTCTGAGCAAGAGTCTGGATACCGACTGGCTAACCCTGATCGAGCGTGGAGTGCCACGCCCGACCGGCCTTGACCGAACGTGGAGCGCCACTCCCGACCAGCACCAAGTTCGGTGGGTGTGTGGGAGATTGCCCACTTATAACTTACCTAACCAAGAGTTTGGACACTGACTGGCTAACCCTGACCGAGCGTGGAGCGCCACGCCCGACCGGGCCTGACCGAACGTGGAGCGCCACGCCCGACCAGCATCGAGTTCGGTGGGTGCATGGGAGCTTGCCCACTTATAGCTTGCCTGATCAAGAGTCTGGACAATGACTGGCTAACCCTGACCGAGCGTGGAGCGCCACGCTCGATCAGGCCTGACCGAACGTGCAGCGCCACGCCCGACCAGCATCGAGTTCAGTGGGTGCGTGGGAGCTTGCCCACTTATAACTTGCCTGAGCAAGAGTCTGGACACCGACTGGCTAACCCTGACCGAGCGTGGAGCGCCACGCCCGACCAGGCCTGATCGAACGTGGAGCGCCACGCCCGACCAGCACCAAGTTTCGTGGGTGCATGGGAGCTTGCCTACTTATAACTTGCCTGAGCAAGAGTCTGGACATCGACTGGCTGACCCTGACTGAGCATGGAGCGCCATGCCCGATCGGGCCTAACCGAACGTGGAGCGTCACACCCGACCAGCACCGAGTTTGGTGGGTACGTGGGAGCTTGCCCACTTATAACTTGCCTTAGCGAGGATTTGAATCTTCCTGCTTCAGATATCTTGAGTTTCACTATCATATTCAGGTGATACAATTACAAGGGTCACTCAACTTAACTCTCCTCACCATACAATTTTAAGTGCGTGGCAATGCAAGGTCTTGCTAGCTTCTTTCCTTGAGCATCCTGCAGATAGTAGGCTCCTAATCCCAACTTCTCAATCACCAGGAAGGGTCCTCCCCATTGAGGTTCCAGCTTGCCCACTTCTCCCACTAGCTTAACTCTCTTCTACACACGGTCTCCCACTTGAAAACGCCTTGGTATGACTCTCTGGTTGTATCTGCGCTGCATTCATTGTCGGTACACAGTCATGCGGACAGATGCCCGATCTCGGATCTCCTCAATCAAGTCCAACTCCAAGCGCCTTCTTTCTACATTGTCCTCGCCATATAGCCGCCTTCTATCAGACTCACATCCGACTTCCATCGAAACAACAGCCTTGCTGCCATACACTAGCTGGAATGGAGTACATCTGGTTCCTTCTTTGGGGGTGGTCCGAAGAGCCCAGAGGACACCAGGCAGTTCGTCCACCCAGGTACCGCCGACATGATCTAGCTTAGTCCTGAGGCCTTTCAAGATCTCTCGGTTGGCTACCTCTGCCCGCCCGTTGCTCTGGGGGTAAGCCACTGAAGTGAATGCTTGCTTGATTCCATAGGCCTGACACCATTCCCGTATATGTCGACCCTGGAACTGCTGACCATTATCCGAGACCAACTTGAGTGGTATTCCATATCGACACAGGATATTTTACCATAGAAATTTAATGACAGCCTGCTCGGTGATCCGAGCCAGCGCCTCCACTTCAATCCACTTTGAAAAATAGTCCACGACAATCAATAGGAATTTCTTCTGAGCGACAGCTAAGGGGAAAGGCCCCACTATATCCATACCCCACTGATCAAAAGAACATGATACAATGGATGCCCTCAGAGCTTCGACGGGCTGATGAGATAAGTTCTGGTGTTTCTGGCAGGAGAGGCAAGAAGCGACCAGCTGCTTTGCATCCTTCTGAAGTGTTGGCCAAAATACCTAGCCATTAAAACCTTCCGGGCCATGGACCGATTTCTCGAGTGATCTCCGCAAGACCCCATGTGTATCTCTCTGAGTACATAATCCACATCTTCCTCTCCTAAGCATCTGAGTAGTGGCCGAGAAAAAGCTCGTTTATATAGGGTATCCCCGATCAAAGTGAATCGAGCTTCCCTCTTCTTCACTAGCCTAGCCTGTTCGGCATGAGCAGGGAGAGCTCCATCCCATAGATAGGTTATGAATGGAGCCCTCCAGTCTCCTTCTATCTCCATCTCCGTTTCTCTTTCAACCTGAGCTACCAGCATGACTTGGGGTGAGGGTTGAGTGCAAACCCAGGGAGTGATAGCACTGGCTAACTTGCCCAACTCATCCGCCTTAAGATTATCTCCTCGGGGGATTTGTAGTATCTGAACCTCCTGGAACTCAGCCTCCAGTTGCTTACAAGCATCCACATAAGTTTGCAACTTCTCATCATTCACTTCAAACTATCCCGCTAACTGCCGAGTCACTAGTTGAGAGTATGAGTGTATCATGACCCGAGTGGCTTGATAACATTAATTTTGTTGATTAAATTAGGCCCTCAAATCTATGTTTTGATCCACTTTCATATGCTTGAGTTTGCATTTGTATTAGGTTTCATGGATTGTCTCCATTTTGGCTTAAGATTCAATTCTATCTATATTTAAGATGTTTTGGCACTAAAATTTAATATCATTTTTTTGTAGGTTTCTAATGATCATGGACCTGGATCATATTGGGTCAAACTTGGGTCAGAATTGGATCCGGATCAAATGGTTCAAGCATCGAATTAACATGGGTCGTCCATTCAAGAGAACAGTTAGATCTAAGTCATCCGCTAACTTCTGGTCGATCCAAGATCAAGATAGACTTAATCCAGTACATGGATCAAGATCTAAAAGTTTGGGTCGGATCAGAGTTAATTCAGCCGTTGGATCAAGCACTGTAGGATCTAGACCGTCCAAGCTTAAGAAGAGAAGATCTGAGCCATCCGCTTCAGATCTGAGTGATCCGAGTTAAGGAACAGTAGATTAGAGCACCTGATCAAGATCTGGGAAGTCTAGGTACGATCTGACCTGATCCGACCATTGGATGAGATCAATGCAATCACAGCCATCCAAATTCAAAAGCAATTGGTTAAAACAGAAATTCCCTCGCTAAGCTCGGGGTCGCGAGATTGCTTTTCAATTCCAATTTCTGCTCCGTTCGTCTTCTCCGATCGCAGGCAGCCACTCCAGTTTTAGTTTCTCTCCAGATTTTCGAGTCATCAGGGTCGAGTCTCCGGGAGGTTGGTTTTCGGATCTGTTGATGCCAGCTCCGGTGAGGGTCTCGCCGGGCTCTGCTTCGCCCAAATTGATTTCAGCGCGATCGCTGGCTCCATCGATCGGGATCCATCAGAGTAGTTTAAGGGGTTTTCTGACTGGCGCTGAAGGGTCCTGAGCTAGAGTGCAACCAGCTGATCGAGTGGAAGAGCCATTCGTCACAACCGATTGAAGGAGCTTGAATTTGAAGACTCGCAATCTAAAGGGGTTCTTGGATCGATTCTTGTGTGACGACAGGAAGCTAAACTTGGTGACGAATCTGATTTGGAGTCAGTAGTTAATAGATTTCAATTCTGAATTGCTTCTGTTGTTTCTGAAATATGTTCATAGCTCTGTATCAGCTTGTTTACAGTTACTGATCGGACTATCGACCGATCCAGACTCCACCTGATCGGTCACTCAGACCGATCAGGCTTGCATCTGATCGGATTGCTGACTGATCAGGAGATTTTCCTGCATAAGCATACTTAGTTTCAATTTACAGCTTGATTCAATTCTTAACTTCCGAATTAGATGCCGTTTTAGTTTCATTCCTACAATAGATATCAGTTTTAAATTCCAATCTTGTGATTTCAAATTGCCTTGTTCAATTTTCTTAGTGTTGAGTTCAATTTTTGCAATACCTAGTTTAACTCTACTAGTTAAGTCAATTACATTTCAAATTTTACTTTCAGTCTTACTTGCAAAATAAACCCCCCTTTTTATCTCAAAAACCCAAATCATTTAACGACAAATAACTTTCAAGTTTGATTCAAACACTCACGACTAGTCCTTGAAAAAAATACGACCTGAGTCCCCTATCCTACACATAATTTTGCCAGCAAGGGTTTTTAGCTATAAATTCTAAATTTGAGTGCTCATCGTGACACTAGAATTGGGCACCATCAAATTTTTGGCGTCGTTGCTGGGGACTATCTAGTTGAGTTTGTTTGATTTTAGCTTGCTTGCTTACTGTTATATCTTGTGATTCAGCTTGTGCGTTTATTTCTATATTTTTGTGATCTATCTTACTTGTTTCATTCTTCTGTATATATTTGCTGTGATTTTGTATTTGTTGTATGACCAGATCTGCAAGTGGTATTCTAGAAGAGTTTGATCCTGAAATTGAAAGAACTTTCAGAGTAAGGAGGAATCAAATCAGTGCTTCAGAGGCTTTTGACATTCTTCCTACTCAGACTATTGCTATTCATATAGTTGATCCTATGGCAGACCACCAGATAACCATGAAGGAACTAGCAGCACCAGATGATGCTTTTCAGTACTCCTGCATTGCTTACCCAGAGCTCACTGGAGATTTTGAGTTAAGATCAGGACTCATCCATTTATTGCCCAAATTTCAAGGTCAGTCTAGGGAGGATCCCAACAGACATTTACATGAGTTTCACGTTGTCTGCTCCACCATGAAGCCTCAGGGGATTTCAGAGTAAGATATCAAGCTGAGGGCATTCCCATTTTCCTTGACTAGAGTAGCGAAGGATTGGTTCTACTACTTATCTACTGGGCACATATCTAGTTGGATTTCTATGAAGAAAGCATTTTTGGAGAAATATTTTCCAGCATTTAGAATTGCAATCATCAGGAAGAGCATATGTGGTATACAACAAGTAGTGGGAGAGACTCTGTATGACTATTGGGAAAGGTTCAACAAACTTTGTTCTAGTTGCCCACAGCACCAGATCAGTGAGCAGCTACTCATTCAGTACTTTTATGAGGGTCTACTCCAGATGGATAGGATCATGATAGACGCTGCAGCAGCAGGAGCCCTAGTGAACAAAACTCCAGATCAAGCTAGGGAGCTAATTTCAAACATGGCAGAGAACTCACAGTAATTTGGGAGTAGAGATTTGTCCACCAGAGGAGTAAATGAGGTTCAGATGGTATCAAATGAGCAAAAAGAAATCAAGAATTCATTGATGGAGCTTACATCCCTGGTGAAGCAAATAGCTCTGAACAATGTGAGTCAAAATCAGAGTTTTTCAGTACCTCCACCTTCAAGCCAAGTGATAAGGTTATGCAGTATTTGCTCAAGTCAAAAACACAACTCGGATCTATGTCCTAACCTCCAGCAAGATGAGACATTAGCTGTATTGACTAGGAGACAATTCCAAGCCAAAAACAACCCCTACTCATCAACCTATAATCCGGGTTGGAGGGATCATCCAAACTTGAAGTATGACAATTCTTTTTATCAGCAAAACCCATCACAACAGCCCTATCAACAGCCCCAACTGAATTTCCAACAAAATCAGCAAGGGCAGCCACAAATTCAGCAATTCCAGCAACCTTTTCAAGGGAATCAGCAAGGCTATCAACGGAATCTAAATTTTCAGCAACAATATCAACCATCTCAGCAACAATTTCATCCCTTCAACCAAAACTTTTAGCCCCCAAATCAGAATTTCCAGCCCACACAATTTCAGCCCTTTCAACCACAACTTCAACCTCAACCTCAGAATTTTCAGAGCTATAATTCTCAACAATTTCAACCAAGTTTCCAGCCTAATTCTCAGCAAATTCCACAACCATTTCAACCCTACAATCAGCCCCAACATCCCTACTTTCAAGGGTCACAGCAAGTTCAACAATTTCAACAACCTACTTCTACATTTCAAAGACAATCAAAGTCTCATGCTAACCAAGGGGGCTATGGAGGCTCTAGTGGGGGAAATGCGAAACAACAAAGGATAGAAGAGATGCTTCAACAACTTTTGCAACAACAAAAAAAATGATCCCACCATACAAAACCTTGAGAGGCAAATTGGACAATTGGCTAGTGGGATGAACCAAATGCAAGCCCAAGGATCAAGCCTATTACCCTCTCAAGCTACTCCCAATCCAAAGGGAAACGTTAGTGCTATTACTTTGAGGAGTGGGAAGGTGGCTTCAACTCAAAATGGTCCAAGGGCTGATTTTTTGGAAAATAGGACTGCAACTTCTTTCTCAGCTCCAAACAGCCCTGAAATCACTTCAAAAACAGTTGGTTTCACCCCTAGTTCAAGCTTAACTCCTTCATCAAGTAATCCTATGATTTTGGTGGAGAATGAAAAAGAAATCAGTGAAAAAGGGGAGTTCACAACAGCTACTTCAGTGGAGAAATCAGTTCAAAATCCATCCCAAAAGATTTTGGCTCAAGAGGAAGAACTTAGAGTTCCTTTGCCTTTTCCCCAGCGCAAAACTCAAGTCAAGAAGCAGGTGGAGGAGGAGAAAGCTATAGAATACAATGAGCTGGTGAAATTGTTTAGTAAGGTGGAAATCAATGTACCCTTATTGACCATGATAAAATAGATTCCTAAGTATGCAAAATTTCTCAAAGACTTATGTGTTCACAAGAAGAAGCTTAAGGAGAATGAGTTAGTCAGCTTGGGGAAAAATGTTTCATCACTTATCCATGCCATCCCTCAGAAGTGTGAAGATCCAGGGGTTTTCACTGTGTCTTGTGAGATAGGGAGGACTATGTTCCATGATGCTATGTTGGATTTAGGAGCTTCCATAAATGTGATGCCCAGATCAGTCTTACAGATGCTTGGTATTGACCCTCTACAGCCTACTGGTGTGGTGATTCAGTTAGCAAACTGGAGTCAGACCCACCCAGACGGTATAATTGAAGATGTGTTGGTAAAGGTAAAGGAGCTGATATTTTCTGCAGATTTTTACATTCTGGATATGGAGGGAGACTACCTTGCACATAGATCTCCACTCATCCTAGGGAGGCCATTTTTGAAGACTGCAAGAAAAAGATAGATGTTTATGCTGGCACACTGTCCATGGAAATTGGAGACATAGTAGTTCAATTCAGGATTTTTGATGCCATGAAACACCCTAGAGAGGACCACTCCATTATGAGCATTAGGATTCTAGAGGAGTTGGATGATGCAGATATATTGGCTGAGGGAGCTTCATTTATGGATTCCAGAGGAGTTGGTATTTCAAAAGAGGCTGAAGTTGTAGTTGCTATTGAGGCTGAGGATATTTCAGAGGGTATTTCGGACTTACTTCCAGCTGGAGAGGATTTTCTAGGTGTAGGGGATTGCACAAAGCCCCAAGGATCACCTATTTCTATTGATATTTTGGAGGACTTAGAAGAGAGGTGTGTGAGTGTAGGGGATTGCACTGAGCCCCAAGGATTACCCATACCTACTGAACAGGCCCAGATTGAGCTTAAGCCACTACCAGATCATTTGAAGTATGTTTTTCTAGGAGAGGAGTAGAGTTTTCCAGTTATCATTGCTCATCATTTGGAATCAGAGCAAGAAGAGAAATTATTGTAAGTCTTGAGGCAGCACAAGAAGGCTATTGGGTGGACTTTATCAGATATACCATGTATTAGCCCAGCTACTGCATGCACAGGATCTTTTTGGAAGAGAATGTCAAACCAGTGAGGCAGCCACAGAGGAGACTTAATCCACTCATTTTGGATGTTGTAAAGAAAGAGGTAACTCGGCTTCTACAGGCAGGTATCATTTACCCTATTTCTGATAGTCAGTGGGTTAGTCCCATTCATGTGGTGCCCAAGAAATTTGGAGTTACAGTGGTGGAAAATGCAAGTAATGAGTTAGTGCCCACCAGAGTTAAAAGTTCATGGAGAGTATGTATTGATTATAGGAAGCTAAACCAAGTCACTAGGAAGGATCACTTCCCATTATCATTTATTGATCAGATGCTTGAGAGGTTGGCAGGGAAGTCCCATTACTGCTTCTTGGATGGGTATTCAGGCTACTTCCATATTTGTATAGATCCAGAGGATCAAGAGAAGACTACCTTCACTTGTCCCTTCGACACATTTGCCTACAGACGGATGTCATTTGGACTCTGCAACGCTCTAGGAACGTTTTAGCGATGGGGTATGTATATTTGGTGAGTTGTTAGAGCATTACATGGAGATCTTTATAGATGATTTTTCAATTTTTGGCATGTCATTTGATTCATGTTTAGATAATTTGTCTAGGGTTTTACACAGATGCATTGAGACTAACCTTGTACTTAATTTTGAAAAATGTCACTTTATAGTAGAGCATGGTATTGTATTAGGTCACATAGTCTCTAGGAGAGGAATTGAGGTAGACCCTGCAAAAATTAGTGTTATTTCTTCTTTATCTTACCCCGTATGCGTACGGGATGTTCGTGCTTTTCTTGGACACGCAGGCTTCTACCACAGGTTTATTAGAGACTTTAGCGATATTGCTCGGCCCTTGACAAGACTTTTGCAAAAGGATTTTGAATTTTGTTTTGATGATAAATGCAAAGAAGTTTTTCACAGACTCAGGGAGGTTCTTACCTCTGCTCCTATTATTAGACCACCTGACTGGAATTTACCATTTGAACTAATGTGTGATGCATCTAATTTTCCTGTAGGACCTGTTCTAACACAGAGGGTGGATGGAGCATATCACGTCATATGCTATGCATCCAAGACCCTAGATGCCGCCCAAGCCAACTACACCACCACTGAAAAGGAGCTTCTTGCCATTGTTTTTGCTTTAGATCATTTTAGATCTTATTTGTTGTGCTCACATGTCATTGTTTTCTCTGATCATGCATCTTTAAAGTACCTATTGAAGAAGCCAGATGCTAAGCCTAGGCTAATCAGATGGATGCTTCTGCTCCAGGAGTTTGACTTGGAAATCAGAGATAGGAGTGACAAAAAAAACTTGGTTGCAGATCACCTGAGCAGGATTGAGGGAGATGGATCCACTACCACCATTGATGATGACTTTAGAGATGAGCATCTTCTTGTAGTACATGGTGAGTCACCTTGGTATGCAGACCTTGTTAACTTTCTAGTAGCTCATGTTTTTCCTACATACTTTTCTAAAGCTTAAAAAGATAAACTTAAAAGTGATGCTAAGTTCTATGTGTGGGATGACCCGTATTTATGAAAATTTTGTAATGATCAAATAATTAGGAGATGCATACCTGACCATGAGATTTGTTCAATACTTACTTTTTGCCATTCATCAGCATGTGGGGGACACTTTGGTCCACAAAGAACAGCTAGGAAAGTTTTAGAGTGTGGATTGTATTGGCCCACCTTATTTCATGATGCATATGTGTTTTATAAAAATTGTGATAGATGTCAGCGAACTGGGAACATAGGAGCTAGGAATGAGATGCCCCAACAGACTATGCTATATTGTAAGATTTTTGATGTTTGGGGTATAGACTTTATGGGACCTTTTCTTGCATCCTATGGATATTTGTACATTTTACTTACTGTAGATTATATTTCTAAATGGGTGGAGGTCATTCCCTCCAGGACTAATGACTCTTGTGTTGTTGTTAGTTTTGTCAGGTCACACATATTTTGCAGGTTTGGAATTCCCAGGGCTATAATTGTTGGATCGAGAGAAACGATAGAGGGGGGTGAATATCGTTAAACGCTTTTCGGATAAAAACTAGAGCAAGTACGCAGCGGAATAAAAACAATCGCGAACACAGGTAGTTTTACATGGTTCGGAGCCTAGGTCTGTAGCGACCCGCCTTCTCTCTACCTTAGACGGATCGTTACTTTATCTACTTCTTGACTCTAATAGTCCACCAAACTTATAGTTTCGAGCAATATAAAATCATGACACCATTTCTATACTCTATGCCAGATTTCTAAACAATTTAGCCAATCAAAACGAATCCATAAACTTGAAATTAGGACTTTTGCGGAATTTAACAAGTTATGAAAAATCTACATAGACTTTAAGCTAGAGTTTGTACCAAACTTAACTTCTAACCATTGAAACTCATCACACAAAATTCTGAAACATCCCTAAGGCATTATCAAATGAGAAAGTAACTTTTCTAGACGTACTTAAGCAATAAAAACTTGATTCAAAGGGAAATTAATACTATCTTGGCACATGCATCTATTTCTCTAACAAAGTATCAATATTTCAAACTACTCACACTTCTACTCATCCAATGCAATCGTAAGGATATGTATGCTAAATAAAATGACATGGAATCTTTACTCTAAGAAATTGAGCATGTAAAACTATCCAAAGCTTAAATGTTCGCTAAACTCTATAAAGCAAGAACTTGAAATTTAAATAAACTAAAACATTGTAATTCAAATGACTAAATTGTCTCGTCTCAAGGATCTCTCCAAAATCAGCCACCACACACACTTTACTCAGCACCGCCTCGTCGCCTTCCTTCAGAATTGCTTGCCTTTACCTTTATCTGCAGTAAGAGGAAATGCAACTAGTAAGCAAAAAGCTTAGTAAGTACTATCTAGCTCACAAAATCTCGAAATGTGCAAACATGCTTCTTGATCAATATGGAAATCATATGAGATACTTATATGCTTGAAAGAAACTAAGAACATGTATAACTCAAAACATGCATACTCAAGCATTAATAAATCTCAATTTACTTTTCTTGGCTCAACTTGAAACTTTAGTTATTCTTTAACTTTTTGAAAACTCTTTAAACTTTAGAAACTTTGCTAATGCATATACTTGAAAATAATAATCACTTGGATCCACTGAAGACGTAAGTACCATCTCATGCGCGTTCCCTAAAAGGTTGGGGTAGCGAGCCACCAATCCTAATAGAGCAGACCTTGGTCTACCAGGGCCAAGACCTTGAAATTGGACACCTAGATTTCTTTAACGACGCCCTTGGACGCCGGGTACTGGCATAAGAAAATAAAATAGCTTTTCTTTCTTTTCTTTCTTATCTGTAAATGCCTTGGCATTTTCTCGAGCACCTTGCGTGCTAAAATCCCTAAGTCTTGACTTTTGGGGATTTCTTAAGGCCTTGGCATTTTCTTTTCTTATCTTTATCTTCTCTTTTCTTTTCTCATAACTTTCTTAGCCCCTAATCTCACATAGGGTGCTTTATCAAACTTATAGAAGCATATAATGAACTAAGATCACATGCAAAAACTTAAAAAATGAAATATCTCTTTTAAAAACTTTTAAGGGAAATTCTTGCGGAAAAACCGCCTCTTACTGCAGGTGAGCAGTACTTACATTGATATCTTGGACTTACAACCAAGATTGACGTCTAGAGCTCGGGAGAAACTTGAGATCTCGGAGAATTCTTCGCGCCTACGCGTTCTCCTCGTCGAGACGGATGCAACGCTCCGCTCTCTTTGATCCCTCCTTGGCCGGCGCCCCTTGGAAGAGAGGAGAAAGGCTTGGGCGTGCGTGCGTGAGAGGGAGAGGGCTGCGTCGCGCGGCTAGGGTGAGGAAGAGAAACCCAAAATTCTAATTTCCTCTCTTAACTTATCTATTTATACTATCTTTATGGAAAAGACGTAACTACTCTATAAATATATTTCTCTCCATCCTTTGCTGTGCTTGATACCCTAGCCCAGCCGGTCGCGCTCGCTTCTGGTTTCCTGGTGGTCGCGGGTTTGAACCCCCGGCTGCCCTTAAACGTTTTTCTTTTTTTTTATATACTAAATGGACTCGAAAAATTCCATAAAAATATTCTAAAAATCCCTAAAAATATCTAGAATATTTCTAAACCATTTTTAAATAATTCTAAGGACTTTAACAACTAAAAATGGGAATTTTGGGGCGTTACAATCCCCCATACCTTATGAAAAGTTCGTCCCCGAACTTAGAATAATTCTGGATATCTCTCTCTCATGCTGTCCTCACGTTCCCAAGTAGCCTCTTCATGCTTTTGATTCTGCCAGATGACCTTCACTAGTGGCACTTCTTTGTTTCTTAATCTTTTAACTGCTTTGTCTACTATCTGTGTCGGTCTGCTCTCATAACTAAGATCTTCTTGGATCTGTACTGACTGAGGCTGAATCACTTGGCTAGGGTCGTGAATACACTTCTTTAGCATAGAGACATGAAAGGTACTGTGGATAGCTGACATATCCTCTGGTAGGTCCAGCTCATATGCTACCTTACCAACCCTCTTTATGATCTTGTAGGGTCCTATGTAGCGAGGACTTAGCTTGCCCTTCTTGCCAAATCTCATCACTCCCTTCATAGGAGCGACCTTGAGAAATACTGAATCTCCAACTTGGAATTCAAGTGGTCTACGGCGTGTGTCAGCATAACTTTTCTGTCTACTCTGGGCAGTCTCAATCCTCTGGCGGATCGTCTGGATAGCCTGAGTGGTCTCATCTATAAGCTCAGTCTGGCTGTCTAGTCCTGACTCCATCTCTTTCTTCTCACCAGCTTCTTGCCAACATATGGGTGATCTGCATTTCCTGCCATACAATGCTTCATAAGGTGCCATCCTGATGGTGGCCTGATAGCTATTGTTGTAGGCAAACTCAGCTAAGCACAGAAATTTGCACCAACTACCTTTAAAGTCCAATGCACAAGCCCTGAGCATGTCTTCTAAAATCTGATTTACTCTCTCTGTTTGTCCATCTGTCTGCGGATGGAAAGCTGTGCTGAACTGAAGTCCGGTGCCTAGGGCGTCCTGAACACACCTCCAAAAATGGGAGATGAACCGCCCATCTCTGTCAGAAACGATCGACTTCGGAACTCCGTGAAGCCTGATTACTTCTTTCACGTACAGTTGTGCTAACTGCTCTACCGAATGCGATAACTTGATGGCTAGGAAGTGGGCAGACTTGGTCAATCTGTCCACTATCACCCAAATTGCATCGTGTCCATGGGTGGTTCTTGGAAGACCTGTGATAAAGTCCATGGATATTTCTTCCCATTTCCACTCTGGAATGGGAAGTGGCTGTAGAACTCCTCCTGGTCTATGGTGCTCTTCTTTGACTCTCTGGCAGGTCAAGCAGGTACTGATATATCTGGCCACGTCTCGCTTGAGTCCAGACCACCAGAATCTTTGCTTTACATCTTGGTACATCTTGGTAGAACCAGGATGCATAGAGTATGGGGTACTGTGGGCTTCTTCTAAAATATTCTTCCTTAGTTCCTCATCATTGGGGACGCAAAGGCGGTCTCCAAGGTAGAGGATGCCACTATCTGATACTCGAAACTCTGAATTTTCTGCCTCTTGGATCCCCTGCTTGATCTTCTGGATTTCTGGGTCTTGATCTTGCTTTTCTTGTATATCTATAAGCAGGGTTGACTCTAGGGTCAATGCAGAAAATTACCCAATTATTACCTCGACTCCAAAATCTTTTATTTCTTTCTGAAGTGGTGGAGACAGTGATGATAGGGACATCAGTGCTGCACAGGATTTTCTGCTCAGTGCATCTGCCACTTTATTAGCTTTACCTGGGTGGTAGAGGATTTCACAGTCATAATCTTTGACCAACTCTAGCCACCTGCGCTACCTCATATTCAGATCCTTCTGAGTGAAGAAGTACTTCAAACTCTGATGGTCTGTGAAGATTCTGCACTGCACTCCATACAGGTAGTGTCTCCAGAGCTTCAGTGCAAAAACCACAGCTGCTAGCTCAAGGTCGTGGGTAGGGTAATTCTTCTCATAGTCCTTGAGCTGTCTGGAGGCATATGCTATTACTTTACCGTCTTGCATGAGGACAGCTCCAAGGCCCATCTTGGATGCATCACTGTAGATGTCAAAGGCTTTGTCACTCTCTGGAACAGTCAGGATGGGAGCACTAGTCAATCTTTTCTTCAGTTCTAGGAAGCTGTGCTCGCATTTATCTGACCACTCATACTTCTGATTCTTTCTGGTCAGGGCTGTGAGTGGAGAGGCTATTCTGGAAAAGTCCTCCACAAATTTTCTGTAATATCCTGCCAGGCCTAAGAAGCTTCTGTTTTCACTGACATTCTTTGGTTGACTCCCGTTACTAACTGCTTCAATCTTGGCTGGGTCTACCATAATACCTTCCTTGGAAATAATGTGGCCTAGGGAGGCCACCTGATCAAGCCAAAACTCACACTTTGAGAATTTGGCGTACAACTCCTTCTGGTGTAAGGTTTGCAACACTATCTTCAGGTGTTCTTCATGTTCTTTCCGAGTCTTTGAATACACTAGGATATCATCAATGAAGGCAATGACGAACTTGTCCAAAAAATCCTTGAACACTCTATTCATTAGATCCATAACGTCGCAGGGGCATTTGTCACTCCAAAGGGCATGACCACAAACTCATAGTGCCCATATCTTGTACTGAAAGCAGTCCTTGGCACATCACTCTCCTTCACTCTGAGCTGATGGTAACCTGATCGCAGATCTATCTTGGAGAACACTGTGGCTCCCTTCAGCTGATCAAATAAATCATCTATCCTTGGCAAAGGATATCTGTTCTTGATGGTTACCTTATTCAAAGCTCGCTAATCTATGCACATTCGCATAGATCCATCTTTCTTCTTGACAAACAGTACAGGAGCTCCCCAAGGTGAATGACTAGGGCGGATGAAACCCTTGTCAAGCAGCTCTTGCAATTGTTCTTGTAATTCTTTCAGTTCTGCTGGTGCCATGCGATAAGGTGCCTTCGAAATTGGGTTGGTTCCTGGGGCCAACTCAATTTCCCGATTGGGAGGGAGTCCTGGTAACTCTTCAGGAAACACCTCAGGATAGTCACAGACTACCCTCACTTCTTCTCTCTTCAATCCTTCTCCTTGACTTGCATCCACTATATGAGCTAGAAAACCAGAGCACCCCTTCTCTAACATTCTCTGAGCTTGTAAGGTAGATAGGAACCTATTTATCTTTCTCCTTGGGTCTCCAATAAACTCAAATGAAGGTTCTGCTTCTGGGGTGAACTTGACTTTTCTCTTGCGGCAGTCTATAGAAGCATTATACTTGCTCAAGGAGTCCATTCCTAAAATGACATCGTAATCCTTCATCTCAAGGACTACCAAGTCACTGTAGAGCTCTCAGTTGAAAATCTAGATTGATACTGCCCTTAGCCTCTCAGTAGAGGCCATTACTTCCCCTGACGGTAAGGTTGTTAAGAACTTCATCGTTCAACCTTTCTGGTGGCCTTTATACTGTTTAAGTAGCGCTCAGTGATCAAAGCACTACTTATTAGTTCCTCGGAGGTTTGCAGCCTCTTAACACCGCTAGCCCCCCTTTAACGCTATCTCAGGCCTTAACATCTTGAGCATTAGCCTAACTATCTCTTTTTCTGTGCTAACTAGCTCTGGGCACAGATGAGCTAACCGCTTAAACATCTTCACTGCTTCATCCACGGATAGTTCTCCTTGTCTGAACTCCGTGAATTCATCGTAATGCTTGTTGGTTACTTGCATGTGAAAGTATTCTTCGAAGAACTCAGTCTCGAAGTCGGCCCATGTCATCTGGCTGACATTTCTCTTGGCCTTGACTCCATTCCACTATATTCTAGCATCTCCCGTAAGGCAGAAAGATGCACACTTTATCTTCTCTACCTCATGCCAGTCCAGTAGCCCTACTATTCTTTCCAACGTTTTGAACCATGCTTAAGCATCCCATGGTTTGCTTGTGCCTGGGAAGTTCCCTGGCTTCAGTTTCTTCTACTGAATGAGGTACGCTTCTTGCCTTACCCTCCCGAGCCACCACCTCTAAGAGATTTGGTGGTGGTACTGACTCTGTTATCTCTTGCCCTCTAGGAACTTGCTCCTCGTTTTGGGCCTTTCTAGGGCGTCCTCAAATGTATAACTTAACGCTTAACGGTAATGTTCTCAAACTTGCTTTAGGATACAACAATACCTTGGTCTTGTTTCTCATCTCATTTCTTAGTCCTATAGCTCGTTCTTGGGCTTAGTAAGACCTTGGTCTTACTCAGAACTTTTATCGGACACCTTACATGCCGAAATCCTCCAAACCTTGTGTTTGGGCAAATCAAGACCTTGGTCTTGCTATACTAAGATCACAACATGAAGGACGTCCTCCACTCCTGCTGTGGGTGGTGTAGGGGGCACTAGGTGCTGATTTGCCATCAGTGTGGCGATGGTCTTCTGTTGCTCTAAAATCTGAGCTTGTATGTGAGCAATGACTGCCATCAGGTTTGGCTGTTCTGTGCCAGGCTCATTGTTATCTTGAACTGGAGTTCTGTTCCTTGCATTAGGAGCTCGGCCTCTTCTTGCCATCTTGATAATGCATAAGGGAACAAGAAATCACTACTACCTCTCTAGGTATAAACTTGTCTTCTTACTTAGTAACCTAATATCCATCCATTCAAGGGATTAAACATGATTCCGTGATACTAAGGTATTAAACATGTTTCCTTGTTCTATGCACATGTGAGTAAGTACTTAAGCATTTCTCTATACTGCAATTAAATAAAGGAGCAATAGAAAAACTGAAACTTAAAGCTTTCTTACTTGAAGACGGCAAGGTTGATGCTGATGTGTGTGTGATGCTGGAGAATGGGAACTGCTCTGATACCACCTGTAGCGACCCGCCTTCTCTCTACCTTAGACGGATCGTTACTTTATCTACTTCTTGACTCTAATAGTCCACCAAACTTATAGTTTCGAGCCATATAAAATCATGACACCATTTCTATACTCTATGCCAGATTTCTAAACAATTTAGCCAATCAAAACGAATCCATAAACTTGAAATTAGGACTTTTGCGGAATTTAACAAGTTA